>JACXGK010000371.1:5106-118302 GCA_016801125.1 Novumbra hubbsi
GGACACAGAGACAAGACACACAGGGGATTAAGTAGCCAACTACATTAGATGCAGCTGGCGGGTAATCAGGAAGGGTGTGTTCACAGGACACGGGAAAACAGGACAGACGAGTACGACGGCACCTAAAAGGCCGGTGACGTCGAACGCCGGGGTGCGACGCGATCAGGAGAAGGCACGGCATCAGGAGGCGCCGTGACATAACCGTTCTTGGAATCAACAAAAGTAGAACAAAGCCCCATCAAGGTCATAAAATACCATTCATAATTCCATTATTTATTTTATTTATATTATATTATTTTTATTCATACAAGATGCCTGTATTTTAACTATCAATCAATCCAGTTTATTTATATAGCACAATTCATACATAAAAGCAATTCAATGTGCTTTACAGGACATTAAAAAATAAATACAATTTTAACAATTGGTTTCAAACAAAAATGGATAATTTTAACGTGTACAGATTAACATAAAAAAGAAATAGAGATAGAAGTTTCAAGGAAAATTAAGAAGGATTTAAAAATGTAATACAAATTTGGTATAGGGATTCCATATTAAAGTATCTTTTAGGGCACATTGTGAGGTCAAGCCCTTAGTCATAGGGACGTGAAAACAGGAGTGTTTTTGAACCGGACTTGAAAATGAAATGGTCTAGACAGCAATCTGTTTTGAAATAGTTTGTATTTTATTTAAGATAAACTTAAACTTAATGGTTGTTTGTAACTGCATTTCGTATTTTTGGTTATATAATAATTGTTATTAAGAGTTGAAATGTATACCAATGCCCTACTTTCAACAATCTTAAGGCCTGGGTGATATTTCAAAACAAGTATTTTGTTTATGCCAGGCCAACCCATCAGTAATCATGAGGCTCCCGTTCCTCACAGTGTTAATACCATCTGTGAGTGTATCCATAAGATATGCACGAGGTTCAGTTACTGCTGGCACAACAACATTGAAAATGATGGCTCAAGTTGGAACAGCTGTTGAAAAACAGTTATGCATATACCTAATGTTTCCTAAGGGACAGTTAGGGAAATGTACTGCGGTAATGGGGTGCTGGTCCAAAATGGAGGATGGTTGTCTTACTGTTTTCAATTTGCAGAGTTTAGTGCCTTTGAAATTAATTATTTTCCATTTGCATATTTTGCAAAGTAATTCATGCCATACTAAACACATTTCATGTTAATCTACTTACCTGTGACTCTACTTTTGTATTGTTTTGGTATGTCCCTTATGTTCTGTGCTTTTCTACCCGCTTATACAACTGGTAAGCTACTAGTAAAATGTCTATTCTGCCCCTTTATTCATATTGCAAGAACAGTAGAAGAAAAATTGTTTTTGCCAGAGCCGCATTGAACATAAACATCACTAATTTCTATATATATCCCCAAGAACATAGAAAAATAGCTGATAGGCAGCAGAGATCCGGTATCAGGAATCATTGGGCACGAATGGAGAGCTAAGACATCAGACATACTTTTTTTAAGAAATATGGACAATATTTGATCTTCTATTCTGCACAGCTGTTCTTTAAAACAACATATATAGATACAGGTGATGTAATTGAACCAAAAATGGCCAAGCCACTAGTGGAGAACATTTAAAACAACTGCCAACATACCCAGGTGTTGGAATATGGAATGGAAATGGTTTAAGTTTGACACAATTTATGATTAGAACATTCGACAATGAACAGCATTTGGCACATCTTACAGACGGCCCCTCACTATGCCTCTTAAGGGGGTTGTTCAAGCCTCTTACGGGTGTTGTCCATGTGTTGTCATTGGTTTTTATGACCAGGGGCAGGCCACCTGGGGTTTGTCGTGGGATGGACCTTGTGTACTGAATGACTATTACCTTTGACTCCCTCCTATGCATTCTGACATGAAGGGTTCTGTTACACTTTGTAGACTTTGGAGATTACCAGGAGAAGAACATGTAGGAACTATGGAAGGTCAACATCTTGGACTCATGCTAATGAAGAAACAAATCTCCCCTGACTTGAATGGCTCTTCATTAGATTTTAACCTGGAATCGAACACAGGGCCGGCCGTCCTAGCAAGTTCAGCCCAAGCGCAGACCACAAGATGCTTAAAGATGTATTTTTAACAATCCTAAAATGTTGTCTCGATGTCAAAGTACATGCATCTACCATAAGGAAGAGACTGCACAAGTTTGATTTGCATGGGAGGTGTGCAAGGAGGAAACCCTTGCTGTAAAAAAAAGCCATCAGGGCAAAACTAAAGTTTGCCAGAGGACACCTAGAGCAGTCCAAATGTTTTCACAAGACTATACAGCTCAAAAAGCTCCTGATCATTTGATTAGATTAGATTCAACTTTATTGTCATTGAACAGTATCGGTACAGAACAACAGTTAGCATCCAACCAGAAGTGCAAAAAGAGCAGTGCAAAAAAGGTTGTGCAGAAATGTTGTGAAGGGCAGTGTGTCAATATACAGGTGCTCCAGTGTATGGCCTATAAATGAAGCACATAGTGCACATGGCATGGTTACGTAATGTGCAATGAGCATGTACAGTGTATAGATGTGCAAATGGCATGGTTAAGTAATGTGCAGTTGTGCAATGTACAAAGTGCAGATGTGCAGTTGGCAGTACAAACGGAATGCATTAGTGTAAGATGAAGTGTCCAGGTGTAAGTATGCAAAGAAGTACAGACAGTATACATTGTGCAAATGGCAATAATAATAAGGTAGTATGTGCAGAGCAGGAGGAAGCCTATCGTTGAGACACAGAGTTCAGTAGGCTAGCAGTAGCTGGGAAGAAACTGTTCCTAAGCTGGCTGGTGCAAGAATGAAGAGACCGGTACCGCTTGCCAGATGGCAGGGGGGCGAACACTTTGTGACTTGGGTGTGAGGTGTTCCTGATGATGCCACGAGCTGGAGGTCTTTGATGGAGGGGAGCTGAACACCAATGATGCGCTGGGCGGTTTTCACCACCCGCTGCAAAGACCGGTTGGCTGCAGAGCACCCGTTGTACCAAACTGTGGCACAGTTAGTCAGGGTGCTCTCGACTGTGCAGCGGTAAAAGTTCACCAGGATGTTTGTAGATAGGCGGGCCTTCTTTAACTTCCTTAAAAAGTACAGGCGCTGCTGCGCCTTTTTTACCAGGCTTGAGGTGTTGACGGACAAGAAGAGGTCATCAGAGATGTGGACACCCAGGAATTTGAAGCTGTCCACACGTTCCACCATGGTCCCATCAATGAGGACTGGGGCATGGATGCGGCCTTTAGACTTCCTGTAATCCACAATCAGTTCTTTGGTCTTCTTGGTGTTGAGGGCCAGGTTGTTGTCTGCGCACCAAGCCACAAGGTACTTGACCTCCTCTCTGTAGGCTGACTCATCGTTGTCGCTGATCAGGCCAACCACCGTAGTGTCGTCCGCAAACTTGACGATGGTGTTGGAGCTGTGCAGAGGGATGCAGTCACACAACCCTGTGGGACACCAGTGTTCAGGGTCAGGGTGGAGGAGGTGAGGTTGTCTAACCTGACAGACTGTGGTCTGTTGGAAAGAAAGTCCAGAGTCCAGTTGCAGAGAGAGGGGCTGATCCTAAGGTAGTGGAGTTTGGTAACAAGTCTAGAGGGGGTGACCGTGTTGAACGCAGAGCTGAAGTCGATGAACATGATCGTGGGGGTGAGTGCGACAGGTCGGAAGTCATTTAGGCTTGACGCAGTTGACAGCTTTGGCACTGGCACAATGGTTGTGGTCCTAAAGCACGTGGGGACAACCGCTTGTGACAGTGACAGGTTGAAGATGTCCATGAAGACCCCAGCCAGCTGCCCAGCAAGTGATCTAAGCACACACCCAGGAACACCATCAGGACCAGCTGCTTTGCGTGCGTTCACCCTGCTAAGTACAGAAGACACGTCCGCGATGGACAAACTGAGGGGGACGACATCTCGTTTGTGAGGGAGACATCAGTGGCTGAGGGGGTGGGGTTTTCACGTCGGTAATCAGTGATGGCTTGTTGTTTAGTTGTTTTGGAAATGCTCCTCAATCCTCAGTTTGTGGGCGTGTTTGGCCATCTTAAAGCCCCTTTTCAGGTTGGTCCTGGATGTGTTGTAGGCCTCTGTGTCTCCAGATCTGAAAGCAGCATCACGTGCCTTCAGCAGCAGTCGGACCTCTTTGTTCATCCAAGGCTTCTGGTTGGGGAAGGTCATGTTTGGGGACTCCAAAATGAACCTACATAGACAAGCCAACAACACCACAATTAAACAGTATGTGCATTATTGTTAAACAAATTTGCACAATCTAGTACAATTCTAAGATTGGGTGTATATGCAAACTGTAATGAAAATGTAATTTGAATGACACAGTATGCAATATATCAATGTTTTGTGCAATTAATTCAATTTAGAACAGTTTTGGGTCTCAACAGATACAGTGGGGCAAAAACGTCTTAGTCAGCCACCAATTGTGCAAGTTCTCCCACTGAAAATGATGAGAGAGGCCTGTAATTTTCATCACAGGTACACTTCAACTATGACAAACAAAATGAGAAAATCACATTGTAGGATTTTTAAAGAATTTATTAGCAAATTATTGTGGAAAATAAGTAAGGATGTGACAGGGATGGGGAATGAAGAGTGTACCTGAGCCATGTGCAGTTTTCTTCTGGGTCAATATCATTAGCCTTTACTTGCTTCCTCAATAACGCTCCCCTTGCCTCCTTCCCTGAAGGCACTACTGGGAAACTACATTTTGGGGAGACAAAGATTTAGGGAGACAAATAATTGTATGGAAGAATTTACAGTATTTCTAGTACACAGTAGCGAAAATGTTTGATGTGGGACACACATGATTTAACATTGAAAACCTCAGTCTCTACGGAAGATTTGAACAATTTTTGGATTGCGTAGCCCATGTTTAGTTGTTTAGTGTAGCAGATGGGATGCGTGTCCCCAGGGATGACCTAAACAGTGTGATCAAGATCAGCTTCATGTGAAGATTACTCAGGCCAGTCACGAAAGGGATACTACTGGCAACATGTACAGTGTTGCGAACGGCACTGTGTTTCCTAAAAAATTGCACAGCATTTAACAGGAGCCCAATTGTCTCTACACAAACTCACCCTCAATTTCTATCTGCCGGGGGTATACTGAGGTTGCATATTTTGGCAAATGTCCCTATATACCCATTTACATGAACCATTATGAAATTATGAAGGGATTTATGAAGGGATGAAAAGAAGTGACTGCAAGCCATTATCACTGGAAGATGCTGCAATGTCCAAAAAAAGAGGTGAGCAAGGTCTCATGTAGCTGTGTTGTATGAATGTGCAAGATGTACAATCTTAGTGAGGCCTAAGGGTAAAACCAGGAAAATTAAGCATGCTAATTTAAGCAGAAAATTAAGCAGCCCTCTGAGCTGTCAATCATTGATATCCTTGCTGCTGTGGTTCTCTGCAGTGTCTCTTTATAATTTGATTATTCACTCCCACAGTGAGTAAAGAAAATTACAAAGAGTCCATCAATAGCAGTGTCAACTATTGGATGGTTAGTGATTGATACGCTGTTCTGTAGGTAAGGGATGCTTCCTTTTCAGGTGGTCCACTCCTCAGTAAAAGGCACATGACAGCCTGACTGGAGTTTGCCAAAAGGCACCTGAAGAACTCTCAGACCATGAGAAACAAAAGGTTCTAGTCTGATTAGACAAATATTGAACTATTTGGCCTGAATGCCAAGCGTCATGTCTGGAGGAAACCAGGCACTGCTCATCACCTGGCTAATACTATCCCTACAGTGAAGCATGGTGGTAGCAGCAGCATGCTGTGGGGATGTTTTTCAGCGCCAGGAACTGGAAGACTAGTCAGGATTGAGGGAAAATGAGTCATCCTTTATGGAAACCTGCTCCAGAGCGCTATGGACCCCAGACTGGGGCAAAGGGTCATTTTCCATGAGGACAATTAACCTAAGCACACAGCCAAGATAACAAAGTAGTGGCTTCGGGACAACTCTGTAAATGTCCTTGCCTTGCCAGAGCCCAGACTTGAACTTGATTGAACATCTCTGGAGAGATTAGAAAATGGTTGTGCACCAACGATCCCCAACCAACCTGATGGAGCGTGAAAGGTCCTGCAAAGACGAATGGTCCTGCAAAGAAGAATGGTCCTGCAAAGAGAAACTGCCCAAAAATAGGTGTGCCAAGCTGGTAGCATCATACTCAAAAAGACTTGAGTATACTTTTTGGCTGCACTGTATATGTTCATATGTATTGCAAAATATATATGGAACACATCTATGACATATTATCTCACATGTATGCAAACATATGTTAACATATGTATTTCTAGATAAGACATTATGTATTATTAAATGTATCACTATGTGGCACACAAATATTGTCTTCAGTGTTGTTCACTATTTTTAATGTTTTTTATACAAAATGTCCCTAGTTCTGTTGTCATTTCCACCACACTTACAAATTAACTGCACAATAAAGTTTTTTGTGACATGATATGGATGGTTCCAAAACCTGCACCACACCTACCGCCCAAAACAAGTCATCAGGCCACAGGATTCACTTTAAGTGAGTCCTGAGTGTGGCTCCCTCTTCTGGTCAAGGAGTCCCTCAGTACAATGTCAATACAATAAAAAGTAAAAATATATATATGTGTTAATTTATTGACAGTACACAGCTGGACACCGGATACAGCTGGTGCGACTGCAACCACACTTTCAATCAATCAAGTTCATTTATATTGCACAATTCATACATAAAAGCAATTCAATGTGCTTTACAGGACATTAAAAGAGAAATACCATTTTAAAAGTTTGATTAAAACAGACATGGATCAATTTAACATGTGCAGATGAAAATAAAAAAGAAATAGAGATAAAATGTTAAAGGAAAATTAAGAAGGATTTAAAAAAAAAGTAATGAAAATGTAAAAGTCTGGTATAGGTATTCCATGTTGCTTTTAAAATATCTATTAAAGATTTAGGGCACATTGTGAGGTCAAGCCCTCAGTCATAAGCACGTGAAAACAACCCAGACTTGAAAATGTATAGGTTTGGGGCATGTCTAAGATCTCTGGTAGCTTGTTCAAGTTGTGTGTCGCATAGCTACTAAATGCAGCTTTGAAATTTCTAGTAGCTTTTCATCTGTGTCCCTTTTCTATCTTTCAAAAAGTAGAAGGGACACAGCTGATGCCAAACTGATGTCACACTCAATCATGTTGTTTCAGTTGTCATGGCTAGAAAGTATACAGGTCTTGTCAAAATGGCATCGCGTTTGAGGAATGTCTAGCTACATGGCCCTCCACTAATACTGGCAAACTTGGCAAATATGAAAGGGCTGTGAAGACATTTCTTTATTGTTTATCCTCTTGATCTTTCATTTAAAATATAAAAATGTTTAACCTGTGAAGTGAACTAAAACAATTGATAGATTGAGGGTGACATCAGTTTTGCATGGGCTACATCCCTTTTATCTTTTTTTCAGTATTTTGAAGCCTGATAATTTTATTTTGAAGCCTTAAAATAGTATTTTGTTTGAAAGATCCAGGAAAAATAATAAATATGTTTTTTCACAGCCTGTTTTGCTCATACTGTCAGGACCGTAATTATTTGGACAGTAACACAATACATAATTAAGACGACCCCCATTGACATTTTTGCCTATGACACTCTGCCCCATAACTTAACTTCTACATAATGCATTACAATTCATGCACATTGCATTTTAACTTATTAAGTAAATGTTTGCACATTTCATATTTACTTTAATTACCTCATACTACTTTCAGTGTTTTTCTGTCATGCACCATAGCACCAAAGAAATGTCCTTGTATGTGTAAATGTACTTGGCCATAAAGTTTTTCTGATTCTGATTTTGATTCTGCAAGCCAACAAAATATTTTAATAGGAAGCGATCAAGATGTTCTTTAAGTGTAGACCCTCATCTCTTATTTATATAAGTGTTTGCCAATATTATTGTAATAACCAATTAGGAATGAATGGGCAAACTAGCAATCGTAATTTAAAATGGGAATTGTAATACTTGGTTGCAAATTCTTTGCAGTCAATGACTGCCTGAAGTCTGGAACCCATGAACACCAGATGCTGGGTTTCTTCTCTGGTGATGATCATCCGGGCCTTCACCTCAGCTGTCTGCAGTTCCTGCTTGTGCTTGGAGGGTTCTGCCTTCAGTAAGCTCAGTTGGATTCAGGTCATTGGCCATTGCAGAACATTTCACTTCTTTAGCTTACTCTTTTCGCAGAATGCTTCAGGTAATTGTCATTTTTTTTAAATGTTTTTTGCAAACTCACATATGGTCATTCTGCTTTTGAGGCACACCAGTGGTTTACATTTTGTAACCCCCCTGTATATACCATGGTGAAGTCTTCTCTTGATTGTTGACTTTGATTCACCTACCTCCTAGAGGGTTTCTAGATCTCTTGTGAATGGGTTTTCTTCAATGTGGAATTCATTCTTCTTTCATCCACCACAGAGGTTTTCTGTGGAATTCCGGCCTTTTGGTATTCCTGGGCTCACTAGTGCATTCTTTCTTTTTTTAAATGTACAAAATAATTGATTTGGCCAAACCTAATGTTTTTGCTATGATTCTGATGGGTTAGTTTAATTTTCTTTTTTTTATACTTCACTGGCAGTGATTTGGACTTCATATTGAGGGTTATCAGCAACACATTTGTGATGCAGAAGCCACACTTGACCCTAGAAACCAAGGTACACACCTGGCCATGGAACAGCTGAGCAGACAATTGTCCAACTTTGACGTCATGTTTATTATTTAATTTTAACTTGATTATGGTAGACAGCTGAATAATAACTTTGTCACTGTCCAAATACTTCTGGACCTGACTGTATTTACCAACTCACTCAAGAGCACTGCCCTTTTGACCTTTATCCAATCAAGCAATGAAATTAAAAGTTCCAGAGTAAGTGTGATGTCAGTTTAGCCTAAGCTGTATCTGTCTTGCAGTATTTTGAGGCCTCAATCAAATTTAGTTCTTAAAAATCTGGGGCACTGGTATAAAGAAACATCACTGGCTCAGGCTCAAACCTATGCTGCTGCGGAACGTGTGCGCAGGAGACAACAGCTGAGACTGGTAAATCACCCTAGACCTTAGCTTCCACCATTTAAAGTGGTTTAAATCGACTGGATGGAACTTACAAAGGGTTTAGGAAGGATTCCATAATTCCAACCAAACCAAATGAAAGTTAATTACACTTGCCCTCACCAACACCAAATGAAGAGATTTCCCTGCCATCAATTGGCAACAAATAAATGACAAAACTTTGGCTGTCATTTACGGACTGCATTTGTCCGCAAATGACAAATATTTGCTTTGAAAAAATAGAAGAACATTTTCAGCATACAAAATGGTCAACCTTTTCTTTGTATCTTCAGGTTTTGTTTGTAGTTTTTTATGACCTTTGACCACTGCCTGCCTTCTGACTCTGATTTAGCCTCCTAGCCTAGCCCTGCCTCTTCACTATCTGTGTAACGACCCCTGCCTGCACCGTCCTGACTACATTTTGCCCACTCCTGCGTGTTTTGTTTCAAAAACAACTACCTTCTCTGCAATTGGGACCAGACCTCTGCCTCTCCCGGTTCGTTTTCCTTACAGCTGGTATTTGCACGGGGCTTCCTTTACCATGTGTTTTTCCTAGACTTTGTCAAATAAATCATGTAACACAGGTGTCATGCTACCATTTCGTAGTGATGGGCAAAAACGACGCTTTCCGAAACACCGAGACAATCGTTACATTTGTTTCGAGGCTTTACATTTGTTTCGAGGCTTTACGAAAAGCTCGAGGCAATGGACTGTGGAGTAAATGCCGCACGTTTACATTTGAGCTCGAGGCTTTACGAAAAGCTCGAAACACGTACTCCAGAGTGAGTAATACATACACGTACTCGTCAGAAATAAAAATCTGATTTTCAATGTTAATGCAGACGTATTTTCCCTTATTCCTGGAAAAAGTTCTAGACTCAACAGTTCGTATCCCGTTATTCTCGTGTATTTCCAGCTTTCATTAAACCATTCCTCTATTATAATATTTTAGATGATTAAGGCATGTGGGTGAAAATCGGTGTTCCCATTCCGATTCATTTTGCACTATATGAGAATTTTTTAGAAAAACAATACATATTGTTTTATAATGGGTGGGCGAAAGTCTGAAATATATTTTAATAAGAACTGGGTTTGCACTACTCATCCCGCCGACGGCAACTCCGGCGCCAATGGACTGTAGAGACCTTTTTGCAGTTAAAAAAATACTTTCTACTAAACAGGCAAACTTCAAATATTTAATTAAAAGCTGCTGGTATGGCCGCCACTTATTTCAAAGCCTAAGGCGGTCTCCGGGTTTCGTTAAGTATCATGTTAATGTTTTGAAACATGCCGCACGTGACCATAAATGCTTCAGAACATTAGACGTAGTGAGTGTGGAAATCGGACAAATTGTGCCTATATAATGTTGTAAAAAAAAACGGAACAGACGTCATTACTTTCCAATATGCTTGACGTCATTACTTTCCAAATCACCCAATATAATGTTTTGGACGCTGAAAGTCATTGAATGCACTACATGAAAGAAATAATAAAAAAAACACAGAATAGTGGTTTCAATGGGTGAAGTCTCCTAAACGAACATCAGGATTTGAACACCTGTATTGGTGCAAGGAAGCCTGCGCGCAAACCACCAAGCCACCAGAAATCTGTTTAAACCTTAAGATCAGGGGCGCAACTGCACATTTGCTGATGGGTATGCAAGATCAATGTTGGCGCCCGCTAATCGCCCCAGCCCATCATCAAATGTTTCCATCCATAATTTTTTAGCAAATAAGCTTCAGATGTTTTATATCGTTTTATAAAAGATTTTCAAATAATTATCTGGGCACAATGGACCATTGATACGAGGATTTTTCCTAATTGTCCCAGTCCATCTTTGATTTTCTGTAGCCTTGAAAGAAATTTTAGCTTAGTTTAGTTTTTATTATGCTGAAAGACACTAACTCAGAAATTTAGAAACATGGCCAAATAAACCTTATTAGAATATGTTTGAACATGTATGGTAAATCCGAAATACTTACTGTGTTCTTAGCAAACATACCTGGTAAAATAACAATAATATGTGCTTTCGAGAAGCTTATATGCAATAGTTCAACGTTTAGTTTGAATCAGTGGTATCGGGGTCGGGCCCAACTGCAGCAGATTCCAAATTTAAAAGTGCATCTTTGAATGGGAATATTCCATAATTTTACAGAAAATCCATTTAAAAAATGGTTTATTTTAACACTTTTAAGGAGGAAAATGCATTACATTAAAGGTTATCAATCAATGTTATAATTAGAATTTTGTTGTAATATATTCTGTGTAAAATGGGATTGTGAAATGTTTCTGCCTGAAATAGTTTGAATTACACTGGTATAAATAAAAAAACAGGACATTAAAATATTCTTATCCACTGTCTTTGCAGGAAATCCTCCTTAGGCATAGTGGTGGGAAGCCCAAGGACGGTATCCTCAGTGAAATAGGGTTTTCTTAACAATGAGGCCACATACTGGATCATTCTGGTTTCCACGGTGTGAGAGGGTCCATAAAGCATTAGGAACATCAAGAAAAACAAAATACATTTGGTACGTCAAAAGACAATAATTGTAACCCTTGATTTGTACATGATCTTCTATGTATTCCTATTTATGAGGAACTATAATCAAAGAAATACCATATATTCAAGAAAAACCATTGAGGTAAAATGGTTACATTGAGGAAAATGTAAAAGAAATATAAAACACAGCTGATTAAGTGACTGGAAATGGCAAAAATCACACAAACGTGTCATTTCTCTCTTAGACAAACAGCTCAAACAAGTGACATCCTTGTGCAACTCATGAACTCATGAGGATACAGACAATTAAAAAAACATGAAAACAATATGAAGATGTGTTAAACAATAGGGTAGTGAACTATGAACAGTCAAATTCCCTAACCCTTAATGACAAATCACTTGTGGTCAAGCACAAACAACACTGGTGTATATTAAATGGTGTGTTCAGTCATGTGCGCATTATCATAAAAACCAAACCCCACCCCCAAACATATTCCTTGTCATTTTCAGACTCTGAGGTATCCTCATGGTACAGATGCATCGTCACCTTCCTAGCAAAACAGACCCAGGATAAGAATCCTGTGGCAACTTCACCTTATCTAGCAGCAGCCTCCCTTGATTTGCTTGCTGGTCACTGGCCCATAGTCTTCCAAGTCTATGGTGGATGAGGCCTTGCTCTCCGACCTCTTTCTCAGGATGGAGGGCAGAACCATGTCGAACAGCGTCTCAAACAACGCGTCCACATTGGCACCAGTTTTGGCGCTAGTCTCAAAGCACATCCTCTCTGCCGGTGGGCTCAAATGCTCATCGACTGCTTTGTAGCGGAGGATACGCTGGTACAATGCCACTGCATCCTCCTTTTGAACCTCTCGTTCAGCCCCGGGGGAGCACAAGGTGGGTGAGTCTGAAGGGATGAGCTGGCAGGCGTAGTTGGGTTTGTGGACCGGGCAGACCCCCTCATAGTCATCTTTGTCATCGAAGGGGTCAGTAAGGTCAGCCTTGTTGCCCACCACTGCATAAATGCAGTCATGATTGGCTGTGTCAGTGAGGGAGAGGAAGCGCTCCTCCAACTCGGCCAGAGTCTGGCGGTTGGTCACGTCGTAGGTAAGGATTACAGCAGTTGCACCCCGACAGTACATGGAACCAAGTCCATGGAACTGTTCCCGACCTGGTAGTGAAAAAAGAAACAAATTCAAGTGGTAAGATGCTGCAGTGAAACAAGTGGGGATTTAGCTTGTCCAAGGTCATGTGAAAATCCTTCTGGTCTAAAGGCCCATAAGCTACAATCGGAACCAAGAAAGCCAACTTTATCGGGGGAGTCGATAAACTGGACTTCTTTACAATATACGCATCCGGAAAGTATTCACAGCACTTCATTTTTTCACATTGTGTTACAGCCTTAATCACAAATAGATTAAAAAAAAAAAAATTCCCAAAAGAAATTTTACACACAATACTTTAAAGATAATGTGATTTTTTTCTTTTTAAACATTTTTGCAAATCTATTAAAAATAAAAAAATAAATTAAAATCAAGCCATTGCCATGACACTCAAAATTTAGCTCAGGCGCATCCTGATTCCATTGATCATCCTTGAGATGTTTCTACTACTTGATTGGAGATCACATGTGGTAATTTCAGTTGATTAGACATGATTTGGAAAGGCACCACCTGTCTATATAAGGTCCCACAGTTGACAGGGCATGTCAGAGCACAAACCAAGCCATGAAGTCCAAAGAATTGTCTGCAGACCTTTGAGACAGGATTGCAGCAAGGCACTGATCTGGGGAGGGGAACAGAAAAATGTCTGCAGCATTGAAGGTCCCTATGAGCACAGTTGCCTCCATCATCTGTAAGTTTGGAACCACCAGGACTCTTCCTAGAGTTTGCTGCCCATCCAAACTGAGCGATTAGGGGCAAAGGGCCTTAGTCAGGGAGGTGACCAAGAACCCAAAAGTCACTCTGATAGAGCTCCAGCATTGCTCTGTGAAGATAGGAGAACCTTCCAAAAGGACAACCATCTCTGTAGCACTCCACCAATCAGGCCTGTACAGTATAGTAGTGGTCAGACGGAAGACACTCCTTAGTAAAAGGCACATGACAGCCTGCCTGGAGTTTGCACTTGAGGGATTCCCAGACCATGTGATACAAAATTCTCTGGTCTAATGAAACAAAAATGGAACTCTTTGGCCTGAATTCCAAGTGTCATGTCTGGAGGAAACCAGGCACCGCTCATCATCTGGCTAATACCATCCCAACAGTGAAGTATGGCGGTGGCAGCATCATGCTGTGGGGATGTTTTTCAGCAGAAGGAACTTGTAGACAAAGATTCAGGGAAAGATGAATGCAGAAATGTACAGAGACATACTTAATGGAAACCTGCTCGAGAGTGCTATGGACCTCTGACTGGGCCGAAGGTTAATCTTCCACGACCCGAAGCACACAGCCAAGATAACAAAGCAGTGGCTTCGGGACAACTCAGAATGCGAATGTCCTTGAGGAGCCCAGCCAAAACCCACTGTAGTAAAAACAGGCATAAACTAACACAGGTATATATACAGCAACAGGCAAACCAAAACATTTGTTGGTAGCATTATATTCTCTGAAATTAGTGATTGCGTAATTGAATGGAAAATCCAGTTTTTGATTGATAAGGGTTTTCTGACATTGGTAATTTAAGATAAGGTTATCAGTTGAGCCCTGTATGCAGAACAGGACTGGATTACTCTAAAGAACTAAGCATTTGGTTTGGGATTTATTAAATGTTAAAGTTTTATAAGAATTATAAGACAAAGTATTAGATGTATTTAAAGTATTATATTTACAGTCAATAAAATAAAAGCTTTAAGTCACAGAAGTCTTAAAAGCAAGATTTGAGGGAGGACGCATAGAAGTAGTAGTAGTAGCTGTACAAGGCCTACCAGGAGTAAAAGGATTAGATTTGGTGTAGGAGTAAGAGAATTAACAAAAGTAGAGGGAAGAGCAGGTGACAAATTAGGAGCAGTAGAAGGAGTAGTAAGAGGAGTAGAATAGGAATGAAAGGAGGAATGAAAGTATGAGTAGGAGTAAATGTAGGAAGAGGAGTAGGAGGGGAAAGAACTTTAAACATTGTCAGAGCTGATGTCACAATGTTACATATTTTATAGCCTGCTAAAGAATAATAATTACTATTATAATCTTAAGAGGAATTTGAGGACGACTCGGTTGTAGTAGAAAAGGAGGCGCAGAAGTAATAGTATTTGGATGACACCAAGTAGAAGAATGAATAGGTAGGAGGAGTAGTAGCAGGAAAAGCAGTAGTAGGACCAAAACTAATTTCAGGGTTATTTCTGAAAAAGAAATGTTTAGGTGGGCCAGCTAAAAAATCTTTCAGTCAGCCTAATAATGAATTGAAATTAAGCTAGGCTTCACAAATGGACAGTGTTAATCTAATATTTTGATAATCACCTCAGTAAGAATCTGGGTCTAGAATGCATTTTAACCATTAGGCTCTCAAATACTTCATCCCGAGGACCTTAGTAAGAACAATGTGGTGGTACTAGCTTTGCCTGGTAGTTTTGTGGATGGTCACTTGCTCTATAACTCACTCTTGACCTCGTTTATGTGCTGTTCCTCCAATAGTGGTTTGAATAATTGCCATTTGAAATGTAGGAGAGAGTGGTGTAATGTTTACTTACGTTGTCTCCTAGACAAGAGGGAAAATGACAGAAAACATCTACCCTTATTTCAGGACATCCCCAGTATGATGTAATGACAACAATGCACATATGACAAAAAACTTTGAAAATATGATTGCAAAAACATTGCACTGGAGTAGGGTTAAAATGATCCTAGTCAAATGTTAAATGGAACCAACTAGGGGTGTATTGACCAATCCTTATACATATATATATATATATAATTTTTTTTATTTGTGAGACTTATGTTCGTATATATTATTATATGGGGGTAAATGCTAAACGGGCGGTTCTTTGGAATCTAAAGGGGGTTAAGAGTGCACCAAACAGCAAGTTAAGCAAATACCATAATAGCTAGCTAGCTTAGCTAACAGGCTTTTCTAGACTCTGTGTGGCTAAATATGCTGTCTTCTAGTTCTGTAGCCGAGTTCTAGCGTGTCTACCACTTCTTCCTCCATATGCGCGCTTGCTCTATTTTCTCACCGAATGACCAAAGAGGAGAATTTACGTTAGAACGACAATCCCTCATTTGTTATGTAGTAGCACTTATACTGTGTGGGTAGTTTGTTAAAACATATTTCAGTTAACCGAATACTATACGAATTATAACACAAACTATTAGGTTAGTAAAGTCATGTCCAACCTGCATGCCTACTTTGTCGAAGATGGGTAACGACAATTAGATGGAATTATTGTAACCTATGTAGTACCAAATAATTCAGAATTGGCAGCGCACTTTAACGTCTAGTGTCTGGAATAAAACAATACTTTCAAATACCAACCTGCAGTGTCCCAAATTGATATGTTGTACGGACCCCACTGCTTCAAGTAGAACGCACCGCCGACGGTACTTATGGTATTGTTGAACTTGTTATCCATGTACCTGTGTAGCAAAGAAGTCTTTCCAACATTCATGTCCCCCAATATGACCAGTTTAACGTCAGGCCTCCTCGCCCTTTCAGGAATGGTTCTTCTCATTCTATGCGTGGACACGAAGAGGCGACAATCAAACTGCAAAGACTTTCATTAAAAACGTGTTTGATGAAATTGTCAAAGCAAAGCTTCACTCCCGTTCAAAATCTATCCGGTGGTCTTCGGTTTTCACATGCATAAAACATGTGTAAAGCGAATGAATGCATAGGACTTTGCATCACTCGTGGCTACATCAATAGAATTGTGACACCGCTTGCTCAATGCCAATATTCAGAGATCACTCAATACATAGACCGAGTCTCGTGGTACAGCTCGAGCATAGAGTATGATAGAATCCTCTAGTGGCAAATATATTTTTTACTGCGATTTATCAAGAGATGGTTGTACATGCTATAAAGACAAGTCTTACCCACTCTGCTCCATCTTTCTGAGAATACGGTTCTTGAATAAGAACACTTCATTAATCCCATATACATTCCGATGACATTGCTGGGGAATGCCTCCAAAGGTTTCTCTACCGGGTCAACGCCTCAATTCTCCCAATTGTATTGAAATTCACACAGTTTAATGTCTAAATGTATTGTGAAATTAAAGCATATAACAAATAAAAGATAGGAGACAAAATAACATGGAATTGTTTTGCTTCTTTTGTGGCTTCGGGTCTGCAAGACCTCTTCAGTTTCTTTACTCACCGACTCCTTGGCTTTCTTTGCAATTTCTTCACAAGGAAAGACTTGCTTTTTTAAGCAGGGCTGCCCAGTCCAGTTCCTGGAGATCTACTGTCCTGTCGGGTTTCCCTCAAACTCTAATTTAGCACACCTGATTCTTATAATTGGGTGGATGAAAGGCTTAATCACGTTAGTCACAAATGGGGTTGAAGAGAAAACCTACAGAACAGTAGATCTCCAGGAACTGGATTGGGCAGCACTATTTTAAAGGGTTATAATGGTTTGGCTGTCTTCTTTTGTTAATTAACTTTTTCTTGCCAATATGACAGCAATATACTACTTCCTGCAGTAAAATACTCACTAATACACAGTTGCTTCTATTGGTTTTTGTTACATTTTAAAATATATGAGACATATGTTTGTATATATTTATGTATGGAGGTGAATGCTGAACGGGGGGTTTGCTAAGTGAGCCATTCAAGTTCGAGATGCTTATATATACTCTAAGTCTTACCCACAGTCTGTTTTAACAGAGACAGAGGGCTTGTAAGTAATCAACAACAGCTTGGAACTGTAGGAATTGTTAGCATATATTTTCAGGACGTAATGTATTAACATTGCTGTAAATCAGATGAAAGAATCATAATCAGCTTTATGACCAAGTAGGTTTACCCATACAAGGAATTTGCTATGGTGCATGACAAGAAACCCAGTTACTAGTATTAGGTAAAAAATTACAATTACACAATAAATATAAAATGTGCAAACATTTACTGTATAAGTAGCATAAAGTGCAATGTGCACGAAGAAAGTCAAGAGAAGTGCATTAATGTAATGCATTAAGTTAAATGAAGTTATGGGGCAGAGGGGGTCGGTGACAGTGGGGGTCGTCTAGCCTTGTTGAAGAGGCCAGGTGCCGATGGGAAGAAACTGTTCTTGTGGTGTTGGTGTTGGTCCTTATACTTTTCAACAGTTGGAATCACAAGCTAGCAATGTAGTTGAAATATTCATGGGAGAAATTTGTTGCAATGACATTTCCAGAAAATAATAAATTATTAAATTACAGTACACTGCTCATAAAGAAAATGTAGCACTTTTAAACAAAATGTCCTTTATGGTGCTGCCTGTCCCCTCACATGGAAAATACATTCCAGGAAACATTTTCCGTTTTAGTCATTTAGCAGAAGCTTTTATTGAGAGCAACTTATAATAAGTGCATGCCTCCTATATCAGGCAGTCTCTTTTAGGCACTTTCACTACTCTTCTAACCATTCAAATTGTACTTCATGTATGCTCTACATGCCTTCCTATCTTTCTCCATTTCACACACAATATAACAATACATATATCAAATCAGATGTTTTAACCATGTATTTTATTAGCATATACTTATACGACATTTTAAAATAGACATTAAATATTGAACTATTTGCACTGCCCCAACAAACCATTTGAGCGGTTCCTGTAGTCATCTGTAGTTCTGTGGATTTACATTTTACTATTTGTATCTGACACCCCCTAGTGCCAGGTAAAAGCATTGCTGTTCTCTAGGACCAATTACGTCCATAGTATTGTTTCAGACGGAATGTTTTACGTGGCGGACAGTATCGTTTTGTGAACTAGGACGTATTTTTTGGACGGTTGACATATAATAGTCGACAACTGCCATGTTTTAGTTTTGAGACCTGGAAGAAGTAATCAGGTAAATACAAATAATATTTGTTTAATTATTTATCCTATTATATACAACGATTGACATGAGCTAGTATCCAACAGGTCTGCCTATATATTTTGTATTCTAGCTGACAGTCATAGCTCATCTGCATTGCACAGAACAACTTTGCATTATCTCATGTCACTACTGCGCTAATTTAAGTGGTTGGTCGATTAAGATTTCTTGACCACAGAACTCTAATCTGATTCCTGTCTATACCAGTCCAGAGCCGTTAGAGAAAAGAGTTGCGTCAGCTGATGGTAGGAAAGCTAGGTGGTCACGTGGTTCATGCGTCTCGAGATTGTTCCAAACGTAGTCGAGCTGGCAATTCAAATGAATGGTAAAAACTCACCGAAGCGATTACAGAGCTCCTCAGTTTTTTGGTAACTACATAACTAAAGAATATTCGTATCGGTAGCTAAAAATGTAGTCCGACTTTTGGGACCTCTGTATGAATCATGAATTACAGTAAACTAACTAAAATGTTAAATGAGTTGGCTGTCTAGTCATGTCCTATGTAAGCTATGCATTCTAGCGCCTACATTTTTTTCCCAGACTTCCGATTTATTAACATCTCCAATATGAATGTTGTACTCTGATTTAGTAAACTCTTCATACTTTTCAAATGTTGTCATTACATGTGACTTGCAAACAAGTAATGAGTTTCATTAATACATCTGACAGTGATAGAAAAAAGAAGTGGCTATTAAAAGTCAGCAAGAGCCACTTCAGTATTTCAAAGGACCCTAACAATAAAAAGCTATGTGAGGTAATGAAAACAATATTGTGTTTTAAATGGAAGCCTTGTGTTAGGTTGATCAGTATATGAAGATTTTTGCAGTTACAATAACTCTGCAGGGGAATTTCGAGGCAGACCAGTTTTACACCACAGAAAATGGGTAGACTAGGCTAAAAATAGATGCTGTCCCCACCATGTTCCTCCAGCAGTTCATTAAAAAAAGGAATGATCCAGTAAGAAGGTGTACCCCTGTGGTTAATGTGGCTAAGGCCGTGCAGACTGAGCGTAGCTATGGCTGACAGAGGTAAATGAGAACTCATTTGGAGTGTAAATTCCTATTCAAATAATCACTGTAGACATGTCTCTATTGAATTCCAAAAAAGGGCAAACAACAATGTCAATAGTGTCTTAGGTAAAGGAAAATTGTTAGACAGCATCATACATACATGTTCTACTTATGTTAGGTTCAGATATGGAAGGAAGGGAAGAGGAAAATGATAGAAACAAAAAGAGAATTGGAAAGAGAACAGTGAGCTGAGAAAGGAATTAGAAAGCAGAAGACGATAGCAAACAGCCAAAGCATCCTTAAAAAAAGTCAGAAAGGAAAAGGCTACTCTCCTGAAAAGATTAGGAATTTTGCAATCTACATTAAAAAAACTATTCTCTAATGACCAACTGAGGGTAATGGCCAGAAAAAATGAAAAAGGAATAACATGGGGAAAGAGCACTATTAAGAAAGCACTGAAGATCCGTTTTGCAGCGGGTCCAACAGGTTACAAAACACTCCAGAACCTGCACATTCCACTGCCTGGAATTCCAACCCTGCAAAGACAAATGCAGCATTTAATTTGAGCCTGGTGTGTTGGAGGAGGTCTTTACATTTCTTAAGTTAAAGGTAGATGCAATGACAGAGATGGAAGGGATTGTATTCTAACACTGGATGAAATAGCCATCACTTCAAGTGTGGAGCTGCACATGGGGGGGTGTTTATGTTGGCTGGAGCTACAATGCGGTGGAAGCAAGTGGTAGTTTACCACTATAGCAGCAATTCCACAAAATGAGGTGTACAAACCAATAATACTTGAAATAGTCCAGAGAGCCGGATCTATTGTGCTACATGTCTTAAATGTATTATTAGCACTTTCAATCCATAGATATTCTCTATCATTATCTAGATCACAATAGACTGCATGTTATAATGGTCTCTAAATCAATTTGCTCAGTAAACATTTACTTTACAATTAGATTAATCATTTTGAACTGTGGTCTTTGTTGGTTGCTTGACAATGTGTATAATTGCATCCAACTGGAGGGTTTAAATCGACGAATGGGACCCTACACTACATTAATCAGTGCTAGCTAGCATACACTCTTCGTACTTTAAGCTATTGTTAAAAGTATTAGATGGCAGAAGAAAGCTCAGATGATTAACCATTTTGCTACCGCAATTCAACTTTGATCAAATCGGGGGGGGAAAAGATTAAACATTGTGCAAAGTAAATTCTTACCTTCCAACAGTTTCATCATACGCTGTTTCTCAACAATGCAGCTGCTTTGTTTGGAACTAACTGTCCATCTTTTGCGGCCATCTTGAAAAAAACCTTTTTCTCTTTAAGGCTCTGTAGCAGTCTATTGTGGAGGGTCTGGAGGTTACGTAATGCGCTACTGGAATTGTATGTGGTTATATTATGTAAGAATAATACACTAAACAATAATAAGGCCATTATATTCAACAAACAACTTTTCAGAATTTGCACTGAATGTTGGGGCCTACCAATATCTAGCATCCCTCTTCATTTATCTGCAAACTTTTTTCCACATGTGAAATGTTAGCACTATTTTATCCGACAATGTACGTCTCTGCAGCACGCAACAGCCACTCTTCTTGCAGTTGTGATATGGACTTAATCTTTTAGTTCTGTACTTGGACTTGATGTTGTGGGTATGTTTGCTTATTGTTTTACCCATTTAGAAATGCCAACAAATATCTGTACATAGTCACAGTTTTGGGACTATAGGTGATAGGTGTATCTAGTCCTTCAGGTGTGTTGTGTCAATTTTTGTGTAAGAAGGCTGTTCTTCATTTTGATTAAACAAAGAATAAATGTGTACCAAAGTAATGGCAAGAGAAAAGTGTGAAAGAAGTGTAAAAAACAAGGAACTGCCTACCCCATCATCTGTGAAATGTGTTAGAGGATCTGTTATGGGCCCTTCAAACTCAACTCTGGACCTTGAAGCCAGTTCCACTAAATGTTTTTATAGCCATCTTCTAATAATGGACAGCAAGTAGTGTAGTGTAAGATTTGAGTGCCCCTGTGCTTGGGCATGTATGGCATTTAGCCTTTTAAAAAGATAAACTTGGATTAGCAAACACAAACTGCCATTGGAACACAGACGTTGATGGTTGCTGATAAACGCCTCTGTCCGCCTATGTAGATATCAGCCGTTTCCAGTAACAATAGTCATTTACAATGTCTAAACTGTATATCTGGTCTATGGTATTTTATTTTAATGGACAAAAAAATGCTTTTCTTTCAAAAACAAAGACATTTCTTAGTGACCCCAAACTTTGGAACGGTAGTGTAAGTGTCATGTTTCAGGTAAAATTTATTTTACAAATATTTTTGTAAAATACCATTCTATACAAATTCTACCATTTTATTTTGCTTTAATTATAATACCAATTATTGTTTTAAAATAAAATATCAAACTGAACAACATTTCAGTGTAACTCTTGTAATTCAGTAACATGAGAGAATTGATCAGGGGTTTGAATTATTTTACAAGGAACAGATACAGTTATATTTTAACATGTTGTGTTGATCAGTGGATACATTCCTGCTTTAAACCCATTCAATACATTTGGAAACTTCAAAGGGCAAAATCATTTGCAGAGCCATTATATACGCTATTTATTTTACCCAATGTTTTTGAAAATAAATGCAAACCTGTTGGCCTTTATTGTAGTTTGTTAATTTATTCTATTCAAACTATTTAATGAACAGCTGGTAAAAATGGAGTGTCCCTTTTTTAATATTTGGTCTTTTTCTTTTATTTAAAGCTTTCACAATGGAGGGAGCTTCACAAACCAAATCCGCAGCTTCCCAGAGCGCTGTCGCAGCTCAAGTTCCATTTCTTCACCTGTGCACCACCCTAGAAAAGATCCAGAAGTCCAAACTCCGCCCAGACAAATCAAAGTTTCTTCGGAACTTCATAGACTCCTGGAGGAAGTTCCATGCCGCCCTTCACAAAGACAATGCTACTGCCACTGACTCTTTTTACCCCGCCATGCGACTCATAGTCTCCCCATTCGAAAGGGAGCGTATGGCCTATGGCATTAAAGAGAGCATGTTAGCCAAGCTGTACATAGATGTCTTGGGTCTCCCCGAAAATGGACCTGAGGCGAACAAACTGTTGAATTACCGTGCCCCGACCACATCTCAGGGAGAGGTGGGAGACTTTGCTCTCATGGCTTACTTTGTGCTAAAGAAACGCTGCACAAGCCAAGGAAACCTCACCATCAATGACGTTAATGAATTTCTGGATTCTGTAGCGATCAACAATGCTAGTAAGCAGAAGGACCTGGTGAAGAAGAGCCTGCTTCATATAATCACCCAGAGCACGGCCCTAGAGCAGAAATGGCTCATCCGCATGATCCTGAAGGACATGAAGCTAGGGATCAGCAAAGAGACAGTGCTTCAGGTGTTCCACCCAGATGCTGCCGAGCTGTATAACGTCACCACAGACCTAAATAAAGTGTGTCGACAGCTTCATGACCCCTTTGTGTCTCTCAGTGAAGTATCCATTGGCCTTTTTTCTGCCTTCAAACCCATGTTGGCTGCTGTGGGAAATATGCGCCAGGTGGAGAAGCAAATTGGCAACAACCCCTTCTTCATTGAGACCAAGCTGGATGGAGAGCGCATCCAGCTGCACAAGGATGGTGATGTCTACAAGTACTTCACAAGGAACTCCTTTGAGTACACCCAGCAGTTTGGTGCATCACCTTTAGCGGGCTCTCTGACGCCTTTTATTCACAATGTTTTTAAGCCGCACATTGTCAACTGCATCCTGGATGGGGAAATGATGGCTTACAACCCCACCGCCGACACTTTCATGCAAAAAGGAAGCAAGCTGGACATCAAGAAGCTAGCAGATGACTCTGAGCTGCAAACATGCTTTTGTGTTTTCGATGTGTTGCTGATCAATGATCAAAAGTTTGGTAATGAGACATTAAAAAAGCGCCACGAACACCTTCAAACTGTTTTTACTCCAGTCAAAGGTAGGATGCACGTTGTGCCTAAAACAGAGGCCAAAACCATGCAAGAGGTAGTGAATGCCCTTAATGAAGCCATCGACAATAGGGAAGAGGGGATCATGGTGAAAGATCCGTTGTCAATATACAAGCCTGATAAGCGTGGTGAAGGCTGGCTCAAGATCAAGCCGGAGTACGTTGACGGCTTGATGGATGAGCTGGACCTTTTAATTGTTGGAGGTTACTGGGGAAAAGGAAGGCGGGGCGGCATGATCTCTCATTTCCTTGTTGCTGTTGCTGAAGCTCCAAAGCCCAAAGAGAAACCTTCTGTTTTCCACACATTTTGCCGCATTGGCTCTGGCTACACCATGAAAGAGCTGTACGACTTAGGCCTGAAGCTGGCAAAATACTGGAAGGTCTATCGGAAGAATGACCCTCCAGCTTCTATTCTGTGTGGGGTCGAGAGACCTGAAGTCTACATCGACCCATGCAACTCGGTCATCATCCAAGTAAAGGCGGCTGAAATAGTCAGCAGTGACATGTACAAAACCAATTGCACACTGCGCTTCCCCAGGATAGAGAAAATCCGTGAAGACAAAGACTGGCACCAGTGCATGACCTTAGCTGAGCTCGATCAGTTCCGCAACAAGGCATCCGGGAAGTTGTTCTCACGCCACCTTCGCCTCAATGACAACGAGCCTGAAAAGAAGAAGCGTAAGACAGCAACAGCTGCTAAGCCCAAGAAGGCTGTAGGTGTCATTGATCACTTCAAGTCCCAGGACCTGTCTGGTGTCACAAAAGAGACCGATATGTTTGAGGATGTGGAGTTCTGCGTGATGAATGGAAGTATGGAGCACACCAAGGCAGAATTGGAGAAGGCTGTGGCTCGGTGTGGAGGTATCGTAGTCCAGAACGCGGGACGGGAGACCTACTGTGTGATCGCTGCCGTTGAGAATATGCGCGTTAAGAACCTGATATCATCTGACCAGCATGACGTGGTGTGGGCTGCCTGGCTGATGGAATGTCTAGACCGGAAGCAGGTGGTGCCCTGGCAACCGTGTCACATGATACACATGTCACCTTCCACTAAGGAGCACTTTGCCAAGGAGTATGACTGCTACGGCGACAGCTACTTTGTGGACACAGATGTGCAGCAGCTGAAGGAAGTCTTTGGTCGGATCAGCAGTGTAGACACTATGATTCCGCATTGCATCGCAAAGTTGGAGGAGCACTACGGATGGTGTGACCTCCCCAGAAGCATGTTCAGACATTTAAGGTTCTACCTGGACAGGTATGCAGATATTGGAGACACGAAAAGCCTTATCCCAAACACATGTCTGGACACGCGTGCTCTGGAGATCCGTTTTCATGGCGGGAAAGTAATGCAGAAGCTGAAGGAAGGGGTCTCCCATGTCATAGTGCTGGAGGAAACAAGATTGTTGGATATAAGAACTTTCAGACGACTCTTTACCAAAAAGTTTAAGATTGTTAAGGAATCATGGGTAACCGATTCTATCAATGCAGGGTATTTGCAGAATGACAATGAATACTTAATTTGATAGTTAAAGCTGTTCCATTATATTTTCTAACCAATGCACTAGACTAGCATGATTGAGACATTTAATATTGAATTTTATTCATTATATTATCCATTATTCATTACATTTTATCCATTATATTAGATGTTTTAAAAAGAAAAATCGATATTGAAAGCTTACAATTTCTTACATGTTTGAAATGGATAAGGAAACTAATTTAAGGTATCTATTTCGGGGGTGGGCCTACTGTAAGGGCTATCAAATGGTGTATTTACTGCAATTTAGGAAACATATATTTTAATGTTCATAACGTGCAGACTGCAGTAGGCCCATTTGTTTAAACACTTATTTATAATTGTATTTTGTTTTTAATTTATATTGATTTGGAACTAAAATAAATTCACTTCCTAAAGCTATGGCTGTTGAGTGAGAGACTATAGAGTGCCTGGCTCTACTTTGGGTAGAGTAAATCAGTGAGCCATTGGGGTTATTGATGGACCCAGAGGGTAAAGATGCATCTGTCAGAGAGAGTCCTCCAAAATAGGATCACCCTGCAGTAGTTGCCCATGATGTTGTTCCCTCTCCAGAAAAGGTCATACAAGTACCATGGGACTGGTGTAATGTTGTTCTTTTCACAACCATTCCTTGTTGAATCTCAAATGACACTATTCGATATTGGCCATAGGGCTATGGTCAAAGCAGTGTGTTATGTAGTTGATAGGGTTCAATTGGGGATGTTTGTAGGCTTTCTCCTCTAAACAAAGTAAACAGAGTGTTTGGGGATCAAACATTTAACAGCAAATCATTTGACAGCCCACCATAGTATTAATTAACTTTAGTATGGAATTTACCTCAAACAATTGCTATGATATTAAATTATAGTGCCAACTTTTATTTTAGAGGATTTTCAGTATGTTGGTTTTTCCATTTACAAAGGACAGCAGTTTTTATAGTTTTTTTTCAGGTTGCCACAAGTATTATAATGATTGAATATAATTGAGCTACAGTTGAACCGTGTACATATACAAGTAAACAATTAAACTATTGATAAAGGTCATGATTGAACCAAAAACATTTAAACAGATTTTAAATTAAAAACAATGACATTTTAACCATGATATCATTTTTGTTTAACAAAAGATTTACAAATATACCATTTCCTACTGAGAAAAAAATGTAAGACACCTATGCCCCCTTTGGCTGAATTAACCTCAATAAAACGTTTCCTATAACTCTCTACCAGTCCTTCACATCAACTGGGAGAACTTTTTTCCCACTTCTCCACAAACCAAGCCATGAAGTCCTAGGATTTGAGGCACACATTTTGAGTCCCAATGAGCACAGTGGCCTCCATCATCCATAAATGGAAGTAGTTTGGAACTACCAAGAGGTACTTCCCAACCCACCTGATGGAGCTTGAGAGGTCCTGCAATGAAGAATGGGAGAAACTGCTCAAAATTATGTGCCAAGCTTGTAGCATCATACTCAAAAATACTTGAGCATTGAGCAAGTGCTGTGAATACGTATTTACATGTTTCAATTTTTTATTTTATTTGTGCAATTCTTAAAAAAATATTAAACAAACCTTTTTCACTTTGTCATTATGGGGTATTGTGTGCAGAATTTTGAGGGAAAACAATATTTCAATCAATTTTGTAATGAGGCTGTAACATAACAAAATGTTAAAAAGCGCTGTAAATACATTTCGGATTTACTGTAAATGATATCATGGTTAAAATTGCATTGTTTTTCGTTTTATTACATCACCGTTATTTGTAGACATTGTTTAAAAGCAGATAAAATATTGATATGTCCATATTTCTTAAAAAATGTGTTGCATATATTTTTCAAATATCTGATACAATACCTTTTCGCATTGAACTGATTGCTTATGTGTGGGCTTTTTTCCCCATCACTCTTTACTGCTCTAATTGCATTGGTAACTGGTGTATAAGAACAGTATGGCATCTTGCGAGTTTGTGATATATTGCCATTGTACCACACCCAACCTTGCCTTATTGGTTGACATTAACCTTGCTGTCAGCATTATTCACTACGTTAATGACATTGTCATAAGCAAACTGGTTGTCTATACAATACGAGGCATGTCACCAGCCTGATCCTGTTAATACTCGGATGAATACACATGGATGGACAAACTTCTCCTGCAAGTCAAGGCCATCAAAGGTGAGCATTTGCCCACTGAAGTCGGTTACAATGTCAAACTGCAGTCAGTTCAAAACCCTGATAAGGACTACACACAGGCACATTACTTTCCCTGAAATGGTTTGTAATATGGTTGGTATTGTGGTTGGTCTTAGGTTTTATCAGCAGTTCAGTTGGCTTGTGTCGGACGTTCATAGAGGTGAATATGCCGGATGTAGACTATCTGGGCTTCCATGATTTCTCATGTTCTTTAGTTTTGAGGCAATTGGGAGATATTGCCAATTTTTTGCCAACAGCTCCAGTGGTTATGATAACTGTCCACCTACTAAAACAAATTGACAATTAGAATATTGCAATTCAGAAAATGAACACATAAGTTCATTTGCATTGTTAGTGCATGCACAAGAGAATTTTGTCTAGTGTTGATGCTTGTTTTTGCATTTGCATTTGGAGTCTGTTGCCAAAACATTAGGTATGAAAAAAACATTAGGCAACTAAATGGCCGCCTGAACAAGTTGTCAAAGAATGGAGAAAGGTACACCAGCAATTTAATTAGCCACTTGATGCATGTGTTGTAAAAGGGAAAATAAGTTACTCATGTAATTCTGGACAAAAGAAAATGCATTGAATTGTAGTGTAGGCCAATTACATTACTAAATACTGAAATGATTTAGTGCTTGCTCCGACAATCTACCCACTAGGTCAGATAAGGAGGAGGTAAACCTCTACTGGAGACTTGTAAAGAGAAAAGTGTTGAAAGAAATAGGAGCTACCCTAGGTCCAAAGTATACCATCTCATATGTAAACAATTATTTAGGTAAATTGATGCTCGGGGGTGTATATCTTTAATGATGAAGTGTCTGCTGATATCTTGTCTGCTTAGATGCAACCAAATTACTCTAAACTGAAAATGACCTCAAACTGACATAGCTTCATAGAATCACTCTATCAAAAGACTGAAGGCAAAAAGCCAATGGAACAAGCAAGAGCTGAAGATTGCAGCCCATACATGCAGTATAACTTGGAAAGAGACTCAGCCCCTAAATATGTCTATGGGTCACAGATTTCAGGCAGTCACACCATACAAAGTAAATGCAACCAAGTATACATGTCTATTGTAAATAATTCTAATCTAACGGAATCATTTTAGTATCCTAAAACGGGTGGACCAAATACTAAATATACTATAATTCCTAAATGGTTAATCCAATTTGGATGGAAATACACTAAACTTAAAAATGATAGGTATTTTAATAGCCTATAGCCAGTGTATCATTTCAAAGTATGGAAACACAGCAACAAAAATTAATGTGTAATTGTCTAAATAGGTTTCAGGGTAACATCCATACTATTGTCATACTTTCCCATGCCAGTTCTACTGTTTAGGTCATGTTCTTTTTAATTCTATCACATGCATCCCGCTTGAGCCCAATTTGCTATAGCATCACATTTTATAGAACCTAGCCCTCAATTTAGGCAGTGATTTTCACTGAAAGTGATTTGATTTCAATGCAAGACTGTAGGAAACGAAGGTTTAAGAATCAGGTATGTACAGATGGAGAGGAAGGGCTAAAACCTGGGTGCCAGGAGGCATGTGTGGTCCGATGTACCTCCGGACACTGACGTGAAATCTCATTATACCTGTGTTGAATATTGCACATGTTGGCCTTTAGACAAATCATTAACTTCCTTGTTGGGTTGCTCTAGGGAACCGTGCTGAGTGGTTCTACTACATGAGCAAATCAGGAATAAATGGTTTGTAAACATGACCTCAACAGATATTAGCTACCCCATGTGGAGTGCAAACAGGCATTAACAAGTTAATTGCAAATAAGCATTTCAAATGAGAAACTTGTTTGAGTGGGACATTACATGAAGTATCAATTCTGAATCAAGGGTTTATAAAGTGTTCAGGGAACATCTTAACAATGATCAAAGGCCTCCAGTACAGAGCCAAACAACAATCATATCACTATATCCTCCTAATAATGTCCATCTTTAAGAGACAAAAATAGACACTGAAAGGGACATCAGGCATAATATGCTCAGCTAACATCTCATGTTAAAGTGAACATTCTAAATTCAGAGGTGTTGATGAGTTGCTTGTCCATAATACCTGTATATGGTCTCTGTTACAGTTGCATGTAACAGTTTATAGATGCTTACCATGAGCAGACTTGTGATGAAGACATCCTTCTACATCTCTTCTCAGCCAGATACACCAGCTGTCTGGCAAAGAGACATTTCCCTTTTCCAACCCCACTCCAAGGGCCACCTGGAAAGGAATTGGCCTCTGACAGTATTTCAGTGGAACCCCTAAGTAGGAATCACAAATGCATCAGTTTGAATTAGGTATAGTAAGTATTAACAAAACTAACATGCAAACTATCGTACATTCAATAAACACTTAATTACTTATTTTTCTGAAAACCAATGATTTGCAGACTGACAAAGTAATCATCCACAATCTAATTTCTAACTAGCCAAATCATCAGGGAGGAAATATCTCCAAGCCACACTACAAAGTGATAGCAGGTGTCTAAAGGTGAAGTATATGCCTGTTTCTTTTTTGCATATAGTGTGTTTGTGTGCATTGTATATTATCAATTACTGTTCCCTAGAATGCATGTTCCGCATGTTTGCATAACCAATTCTGTGTAAATCTTGAAAATCTTCCATCCCTCCCAGCTGTTTATCCATCATGTCCAGTGTTTGTGCAGGCTTGTGTGTCATTGTGTTTCTGTAAATACTGTATTTTGGCTTGTGTGTGTATTGTTGACTGATATTGTTTTTCTATATATGTGTTTGGGTTTCTGAGCATTTCATATATTACGGTCTGCACCTTTGTAAGCGAGGAATGGTTGAGGTGCATGTGTGTGAATGTATGCTTGCATGTGTAATAGATGGAGATATTAGATCAAATGATTTACAAATACAGAAAAACTGAAAAAAAATGTGTTGTCAGATACTTCCTCTACAGCAATTGGATGTGCAAATCAATTAGCTTCTCTACTAAATACACATAATACTACCACTACTACTAATAATAACAATTTATTATTATTGTCATTATAAAAGAATAATCTCAGTGCATAAAAAAGAAAATAAGATAAAAGATCATTTAATTTAAATAAATATAAAATGTGTATACAAAATATAAACAATATAATAATATATTTAATTAAAATAATAATCTATATTATAGAATAATGTACAGTATAAATGAATTAAAGGGAACCGATAGAGGTGTGTCGTAAGGCCTGTTTTAAAAGCCATGACCGTCTGTAAAGCCCTGAGTCCGTCAGGAACGGGGTTCCAGAGGTGAGGTCCAAAGAAAAGGTCTTCCTTTTCGGAGCCGGGTTCTTGGTTCATTGAGCAGATTGGTATTGCTAGACCATAGAGGGCATGTGGGTTCATAGGAGGAGAGCAGGACAGATAAGTAGACAGGTCCCAAGCAATTGGTAGCTTTAGCTTATAGACTAAAGGGATCATTATAAATTAAATTATTTGAGGGACAGGAAGACAATGAATGCCAGCAAGGATAGGTGTGATGTGGGCATAGTGATTGTCTTAAGTTCCTTGCAGCACTGTTTTACATTAGCTGTATTTTATTAATTGAACTTGCAGGCCCCCTATTACTGCGTTGTCATAATCAGTTCTGAAGAAAACAAATGAATTGATAAGCTTTTCTGCATCAGAGAAGGTGAGAGAAGGACTGGCTGTACTATGGTCTCTTATTAAATTGACCTAGCTCCCCCATGTTGTCCTACAAAGGAAAAATGCTGTCTCTGTAAAATAATGTAATAAATTAAAGCATAGTACAAAAGTATAAATACCCCCAAATATCATTGATTTTAACTAAACATACAATACAGTATTTGTGTTTTTTCTAAACATTTCCAAATTTGCAATTGGTAATGGGAAAATGTGATTGTTTATCTATTTTGGTTGTTATTCTAGTAATTTTGGACACAAAACATATGACTGTAGTGTAGGCCAATGAAATGACAAAATACTCAAGGATCTAGTGCTCACTCAGACCAGCTACAGACAACAGGGCCAGTATCTATAAGGTCAGAGGCTGCGGAACATCTACACAAAGATTTTTAGACTACTTCATCTTTAGACCAAAATATCTGGATTGTACAGAAGCGTCTTCCCATGTTCAGATGGATAGATTTTGCACATTGTTTGTACTACACTGCAGCTCCTCTCTTCTTCTCAGGCTACTCTGGGGAGTAAAGTAAAGTCAGATCAAAGCTAAATCATTTTCTTTAAGATCACATAATTAGCACCTTATTCTACATAGGCCTAACAGAACTGACTAAAATTCAGTAGCATATAGTATGTTACTGTAAAACAAGAACACTGCATTCAGTCAGTGTGTGAATGATAATTATTTAAGGTTTACCAGTGAAGAATCCATGCTGCATCATGCTGCCTAGTTGTTTCCAAGATGTGTCCTAAGGTTGGAGTGGCAGGTAGTCTATTGGTTAGATAATCTGACAACGTCAATGAATCAAATCCAGAACCAGAAACATTAGAAGTCTGAACATTCTGTTCCTGAGCCTGGCAGTCAACCCTAATTGATCCAGGTTATTGCTGTAAATAAGCCTGGGTTCTCAGTCAACCTACCTGGTGAAGATAAAATAGACAGTGAACTAATTTTAGAACAAATTACATTACTAACTTTATAGCGGATACGTAATACTTGTTACAATTGCTGATATCTGATACGTTTCAATTTGTTTATTAATCTTAACCTTGTATAACTACCATGAACAGTGGTGGAAACAATCCAGTGCCCTTACCACTAGCTTCTTGATGAATATGAACCCTGACCTCCGTTTTGTTTCTCCTCTGTGTATATCCAGCACTTAACCATATAATGCTTTGCACAGCCCCTTGTCTTTAGATTGCAGTCATTGATACCAAGGGCACAAAGCAACTAGGAAGACATAATGCATGATGGCTTTTTTGTTTCCACTGACCTTGTCTTTTGGAATTAATACATTTGTACGGAAAATGGAACAGGACCTGTAAGGTGATTTGTTACTTTTATAATGTTGGTAAAAATGTTATTAAAACAATGAACATAAATACTTTGTCACACCTGTGGTATACAGTTTCATATACTGCTGCTGTTAGTCAATCAGCAGTAATGCATGCAAGCAAGACATTTAAATATGTTTCATCTTAGTCAGAGAGTGACAGATTGTGTGTATATGTGTGTATTGTCAGACAGTGGCATGGTTGATGTTGATTTGTTGTAAGGAATCTTCCAAAAAACATCTGTGTTTTCAGGTATTGTCTGCAGGCTGTGCCACACTGTAGTGTTATGTGGAATTTGAACTTCTCTTGCTTACAACTGTGTAAACACGCATAAAAATATACTTCCATTTTGGTTTCAAATTGTACATTTGCACAAAACTGTATTCAGACGTATGCTATGATATATGTTTGTTTTAAAATAACCATTGAAATACTAGCTTGTGATGGTTATCTCAATTAAAAAACAACATTGAGACACTCGGCAATGACAGGTTCACAGCCAAAACAAACCTCACAATACATGATCAGTTGCCTTGGATACTATCCTGAAGTCGTTATTGCTCTGATTGACAGACGTGCAATTGTCTAAATATGCCATCTATGAGTACAGACGTATTATTGACTGTATCATGGATGTTTCCTGTCCTGATTAAACGCTGTATCGATGCTATAATGATGTTCACCTAATAAACAGGCTAATCCCCACTTGCAGGGGAGCAACCATGGGTCTTTTTTTACGCAACCTTTAAGAATGGATTTACATGGCAAGCACTGCCTAATTCATTATGCATGCAAGTTAGATATATAAAACACACATGTGTCATCCTGGTCTGTACCATGAAATGGTTTCCCCATGCGCAAGGATTGATAAGTCTAAACACCAGGTGAAAAGTTTGAATCTAATGGGATACCATAAGAATGTAATCATTTTCCAATTTGAGCAGCACGATCAACTATCTCTCGAAAGGAGCTGCATTTCTTGCCGACTGTTGCTATAATTTTTTATTTTTTAATGTTGTCCTCCATTTGGCTACTTGCTGAACAGACTCCAGATGTCTCTCAAAACTTAAATAATATTTAGTCTCTGTTTAAGCTCTCAGAGTAGCTCCATGGCTACTGATGCCATCGGAGAGCAGACCCGCTCAGTGCGTCAGAATGGAACTGTTGCTGCTCTGAAGATGTCGCGTCAAACACAACCCTTTTAAAAAGTCTTCCCAGACGAAAATGGTGGCGAAAACTAACCCAGAACCAAGATGACTGTGTACCACATCTAAAAACAACAGTTCATGCATTTTTGCCAGCCTACACGGATTACTGGGCTGACATGAAAAAAATCGAAAATCATTGGGCTCATCCGACAGCCTCGTCGGTGGATTCGGGGCGAACGTAAATGCAGGTTTGCCGTAAAACGGGTCTACGCAAAGGACCAGTGCTCAGCGCAGCCTAGAGGAGAGGAGGAGGGAGAGAGACATGTTGCTACAGAAAACTAGCATCTTCATCGGAGAACCATGGAGAACGCGGCCCAAGCAAAGCACGGCTTAATCTCGGCCAACATATTAATTGAATGGGAATTACAGATAATCACGGAGGTAAGACAACAGGACCACCTACGAACCACCATTTAAGAGGAGAAAAACGCAAATTAGACCCCAAGTCAATGAATGTTGTGGCAGAGAAGCCCCCACGGTGGAGTCGGCCGGTGAAGAAGCGCGTTCCCAAAATATGACCAGGGGTGCTTGGACGTGTCGGCAGCAAGAAGACGGCTTCAAAATCTGGCTAGAACCCCGCGAGAACGAAAAGCCATTTACCGACTCGGAGAGGGCTCAGAGATGGCGACTGTCCTTGGCGTCGCTCTTGTTTCTAACCATTCTGCTATCTGATCACTTGTGGTTTTGCGCCGAGGCGAAATTGACAAGGACCCGTGATAAGTTTTCATTGACGAACATGGGCGCATATCCATTTGCAAAACCCATCCTTTCACCTAACCAACATTTAGCACACAGCAGCCTCAGAAAAAACGAAGATGCTATTTTTATAGGGAATTCTACCAAACCTTTGTGGCGACTTGAAACTTGCCACCACGATAGTTTATCTAAAAACTGCTTTACTTTTGATGACGCCGACCATTTGTGCAAGGGCCTTTCGGGAAAAGAAGGGACTCGGACTTTAAATATAAGTGATTTGTACCTTTCGTTTTGTAATTCTTATTCTCTCTTGGATTTGTTTTACGGGTCTACGAGTCCGGACGATTTGAACTGCAGTCTTGACGTGCTTATTGATGGCGATATGGCGAGGTGCAGCCTGTGCGTCCAGGCGTACCAGCGCTACGACCAACACGCCCTGGAGAAATATGAGGAATTTGAGCATATGACTCAGAGATATGAAACGGATGCATATTCAGTGAGGACATGCATGGATGAATGCAAGGTAGGCTGACGGGGATCTTCCCCCATCTGTTGATTTTGCCTAAATTGATGCAGTTTTGTCCCATACAGTTATACATTGTCATGGTTACATGAAAGATGAAAGATTCAAGATCATCTCTCTACCAGAAGGCTCAAGCAGGATAAGACGCATATGGCCTCGTGCTCTGGTCCACACGAGGAGTTTTGAATCTGTTGTCGAACGAAGAAAGCACCAGGCCTCAAGGTTTCATAACTTTCCTTCCACAGGCTTCACAATATCACCAGAAATATGCAATTAGTCTACTCGAGGAAATGTTAGCCAACTTAATCAGCTAGTAGCCTACTTTCTCCAACATAATAATACTAGATAGTCATAGTTTATCAGGAAGACAGTGCTGTGCTAGGCTAGTATGGTGAATGCGAAAGACTACAATAGCTGCTTCTTTTTCTATTCATGCGTCATTCCGCACCACACGCAGGTGGTGTTTTTTCCCTTCTTTTCTGTATTGTGCCGCGCGTGCGGTACAGCCGCCACTCTATGCCAGGTGTTCCGCCATGGCCACTCCACATTGAGCACATTTCAATAACGTTAATAGGGAACCAGTGGTTTCCCTGCCTAATCCACTGGAAGGGCCTTTCCCCCATTTGACACGTTTGCTCATTACTCGCCTGCTGTAGTCGAAAGCTGTATTTTATCAGTCGTAAAACTCGACAATGGCGTTGATATAGAATTACGACAGCCGCTTTCTTTTTCATCACGTACAGTAATTTATTACTCAAATATGGCCATGTGCCCTGGAGGAAGAACCGACCCTGTAGTTTGTATTATATATCATCGACTGGTTGCACAAGAGCCATTGCAGTAAAGCCTGTACCCTATTTTCAGTGTGCCCTTGTCATCTTGTCGGTATGTCTATTATGCAACGTTCTGTGATCGAGTAACCTGCTTGGAAAATATTCTTTACAGGGAATATCTTTTTGTGGGGTTTGATTTCTTATTCCTTTAGTGCGTTAGTATAAAACATTTTAATTTTGCGGTATTGTCGATATGATTTCCAGTCAGTCACTATAGTGGTGGATGAGAGCTGTCCGAGGTGCTGAAATCCATCCATATAGAACGCCAACGCTCTATTCACTGGCGCCATGCCAACGGCAGGCAGGCGGTCAGTATTCATGAATCAGTTAGTATCAACAAACAAACAAATCATGATAATCATCAATTACACTACTAATTAGATGTATTTGTTTGACTATGAAAATGTGCTCACACAGGCTTTTTATGCAGATTTCATATTTTTAATGCACTTACATGAAAGTTCATCAAAACTGAGAGGGATGTCAAATACACTGCTCCAAAATTAAGGGAACACATAATCCTCACAGTATAAAGCCAAGCCAATTAAACCTCAGTGATATAAATCTGTCCAGTTAGGAAGCACAAGCGATTGTGTATCCTTCTGTTTTGTTGCAAATGAAAGTGACAACAGGATAACAGTAAGAACCCCCCCCAAAAATTAATGGTTTGGCAGGTGGTGGCCACAATCCTTCCTGAGTGATTCTTCTTTAGTTTTGCTAGTGTCCGTGTCACTACTAGTACCATGAGGTGATACCTGCATCACATTCAGGTTGCACAGGTAGTCCAGCTCTTCCGGAATGGCACTTCCATGTGCCATTGCAAGATGGTTTCTGTGTCTCGCAGTATAGTCTTGAGCATGAATGAGATACTAGGAGACGGGCCGTTACACGAGGAGAGCTGGACACGGCCGTAGAAGGGCATCAACTCAGCAGCAGGACCAATATCTGCTCCTTTGTACAAGGAGGAACAGGAGACGCACTGCCAGAGCCCTACAAAATACTAGTGACCAAACACATACAGACTCCATGAGGGTGGCATGATGGCCCGATGTCCTCTAGTAAGACAGCCCAGCACCATGCGGCTTGATTATAATTTGCCAATGCCTGGCCTCATGTGGCCAGAGTGTGTTCCATTGACTGTTATGTCATTTTCTTACAAATTACTCAATGCACTGTGAAGATTTTGATCTTTAATATATTTCCTTCATCAAGTGTATGATTTAAGTGTTCCCTTCATTTTTTGGAGCTGTGTATTTTTCTAAGTGTTAGTAATTAAAGTAAATCTACATTGTTTTTGGTCAACTGTGTACATTATAATAGACCTTTCCTGCACCATTATTATATTGGAAAGGCCTATACAGTCTCGGAGAAATACAAATGATAAAGGGGTAACATTTCTGTTTTCAGATTTGTGTAGAGGCTATAATCATTACGGAAAAGTACCTAACAAAATTTGACAACAATGTGTGTGTGCCCGTTTGTGTATGTGAACATTCTTCGTAAAATTAAGTTTGTTTTGGGTGAACAACGATGCATTTTCTAGGGTATCATATCCCACCACATTTCTTTTTGTTAGTGGGATGCCAGGGGAGGTAAAAATGGGCTGCCCATTTAACCGCTAAATGGAGCAAATCTTTTCTAACAAAGTTATTAAACCCAGCCTCTCATGTCATGCCTAAACATGTTTGGGTATCAAAGAATACTTGTAGTTCTGTAATTGATGAGTCTTTTTTTGTGCTCACAATACTTGGCCTTCAGATAGCTGGCCTGTCTAAAACCATCGCAAAGCCCATGGCGAAGTATTGCTCTTGCCCTGTAGTCATGGGCAGCCTGGCGTTAAGTGTTTTCGGTACCTATTAGTGTTTAAATATCCATGTCCTTTCCATACATTTCCAAGGTGTATCTTCCCTACTCCCCCACAACTTGGTTCTAGCTATAATATTCCATACCTTACAGATTTGTTTTACTTGATGACCTACTCAGGGATAATGTACTTTTGTCAAACCAGGAATTGATTGAAATGAAATGCTTTGTGCCTGTGGTTTCATCTTAAAGCATTGACTGTTTCTATTACTAGGCAACTGATATTTGGTTATCTATAAACTATTTATTTCCTTAAATAACTATGACTGGTGGATGTTCTTTAGTCGGCTGTGGCATTTTCCAGAGTGGAATATTGAAAGATGCAGTAGTTGGCTACTATTAGATAGAGAAATACCAGAATGGCTTTGTGTGTAGTCTGCATTTGGGCACAACAAATGTGTCCAATAAACGTTCTTTTAAACATATTTATGTTACATTAGTTATACCATCATTTTTAATAGTGACTATTATTGACACTGCTACACCATGAACACAGGCCTCCAGTCGGCATTTCCTATTCTTTAGAGTGAAGCTGTATAGTCCTAACATTGTAAATTGCTCTATTACGGACACAAAAATATGCATATATATATAGTGTCATGTAAAGATATTTGGACACCCCATAAAATATGTTGTTATTTTTTAAGAAATATGGACATATCAATATTTGTTCTTCTTTCATACAAAATCTACAGATACATGTGATGACAATGAAATATTAAACTTGATATAATTTATTTAACAAAATATTTAAAAAGTTTCCATTTCCTACTGAGGAAAAAGTTAGGACACCCTAATAGCTTGTATTGCCCCCTTTGGCTGAAATAACCTCGATAAGACATTTCGTATAACTGTCTACCAGTCTCTGACATTGACTAGGAGAAAGTTTCTCCCACTCCTATCTGCTGTGTGATGTTTGAGGGGTTTCTTGTATGCACAGCCTGTTTCAAATCACCCCACTGCAGATCAATATGATTAAGATCCGGGCTTTGACCGGACCATTCTAGAACTCTCCATTTATTTATTTTGAGACATTCCTCAGTTCTACTGTCTGGAAAATAATTTACAAGTGGAGAACATTTAAAACAACTGCCAACATGCCCAGGTCAGACCGTCCTAGCAAGTTCAAGAGCAGACTGCAAGATGCTTAAAGAAGTCTCCAACAATCCTAAAATGTAATCTTGGGACCTACAGATAGGTGAGGCATGGGGGTGGAAATGTCATGGTTTGGGGCTGCTTTGCTGCTGCAGGGCCTGGCAAGCTCACTGTCATAGAATCTACTATGAATTATTCATTGTATCAGAGGGTGCTTTAGGAAAATGTAAGAACATCTGTCTAAAAATTCAAGCTATAGCGGATGTGGACTATGCAACATGACAATGACCCCAAACATTCCAGTAAATCCACCAAGGAATGGCTCACCAGAAATAAATAGAGAGTTCTGGAATAAACATAAAAAGCCCAGATCTTAAAGTCATAGCCCAGATCTTAATCCTATTGAGATGCAGTGGGGAGGTATGAAACAGTCTGTGCATGAAGGAAACCCCACAAACATCACACAGCAGAACACATTTTGAATGGAGGAGTGGAAAATAACTTTCTCCCAGTCAATGTCGGAGAGACTGGTAGACAGTTATAGGAAACGTTCAATTTCAGCCAAAGGGGTCAATACCAGCTATTAGGGCATAGGGTGTCCTAACTTATTCTACAGGAAGAATTGGCATCTTTGTAAATCTTTTGTTACTTAAAAGATATCATGGTCAAAATGTATTTGTTTTTGGTTCAATTATGTTGTTTGAAAGAAGCTAAACTATTGATGTTCGTATTTCGTTAAAAAAATAAATCAATATTTCATGGATTGTCCTAATTTTTTCACATGACTGTAGGGTATCCAAGACAGTCTACTGATAACTGTTGTTCGAGTTTCATATTCAGATGCATCGTAGAGTTTTCTTTTAAATATTTAGAATCTAGTTGATTGTGTGTTTGTAGATTCGTTTTTTTGTCTTAAAATTACTATGTCGATGGCACTTAGTTTCAAGATACAGTTTGGGGCATGTTATGCGTTACAAAAACAGAAGAGAAAGCTGAAAAATGACTTTGTAATGTGCATGAACTGTAGACCAAATTTGCAGTACTACATTCTGTATGCATTTGAGAGATTAGTTGCAATGTTCTTATGAGGATATTTTGGAAAAACACTTTTGTCCACCAGCTTCTGTGGCTTCATAATTATAAACAACCAACCTTTGGTCTACATATTGATATTAATAGTTATTAAACTGAGGATTAAATAAATAACAAATGCTCATCCCAGTCCTTGTTGTGGTCAAAAGTAAAAAAAAACTGAGTCAAACAAAGCTATGTACAGGCTTACATAAACATCACTAATTTACAAATTATAGTATTCAAGAATGAACAGACTAATATCAATAATATTTAGATACAAAAAGTTATGCAGCATTAGTAGCTTGCCCCTTTAATTAAGGGACACCTTCATCACTTTCTCAAGGACGTAATTACATAATTTTTCACCATTGATAGTCAATCCCATCTCAACCACTATGCCCCGAATTGCCCCTATTCACCCTATATCTTTGACTAGAGCTGGCAAACGCTGTACACTACAGTGTTATTAATACATTGCTGTTTGGACACATTTTTTTTCTTTCTGAACTTCATGCTGTTCCCATGGAGTTCAGGGTTGTGCTTAATTTACAGTCAATTTAGGAAATTAACTAGAACTTAAGTTAACTTGAGTTTTGTATTTATTTTAAAGACTTCTTAATGAACTAAAAAGGAGAATCTATATACTTTGTAAAATTAAACCTTAGGAGATTTAGATTCAGAAAACGTCCTGAATTGATTTCCATCAATTTGAATTGATCACAACCTTCATAAAGTTGTGGAGTTATTTCTAAGTGCTGTCTTGTTTGTGCAGGCTTGACAACTCTTTTTTCATTGTTTTGTTTGAATATGTGAATAGAAGTTGATTTGAAAGCACAAACAAAGCGGGCCTGGGCTACAATCTATATTTTTTTCACATTTTGTGCCAAATTCAATCAGAAACAGCAGCTTTATAGCTGTTGTTTTTGCAGAACAGGAAATGGAAATGCATTAGCTCTGTCAAATCCACAAGCATCCTCATGTGGCAAAGCCACAAGTGCTATTGTGGACAAATTAGTACAATTTCTGTAAAACTTCTACACATCAATTGTGCTGATATAAATGAACATTTTAACATGTGTAATTATTATTATTATTATTTAATTGTTATTATTACAATAGGCTGCACAGCCTAACCTTTCTCAGTCGTCTGAACCTCTAAAGCAAGTTGGATGGGTATGGCTTCATGGCGACCACACAAGCAGCCCCTCATTGATTTTACAGCTGTAATACTGTTAAAGCAACAAAAACAACATCTATGCACGCAAAAACCCTGTCCTTCATCCTTATTTTCTCCAGGTCTTGTCAATAACACTCATGACACCCAATCACAATCAGATCTCGGTTCATCTTTCATAATAGTCTAACTATACTGGCACTTTGAGATTATTGAAAACAAGCTGGACAAATGCATGCACCAGGTATGATTGGGACTACAGAAAAGTATAGATGCTTGATTTTGAAGGTACTACATATGGGAATATCTGTATTGCAGTATCTTAAAATGTCCATTATTTATTAGCATTTTTAGTATAATAATGGTATTTTACAGTATTATGGATTTCTGACTATTGATAACCCCTTTGCCGCTGCAAAGTGAGCAACATCATTGTTGCGCTCTTATTGTAATCAAAGGGAAACAGACATAGCCGCTGATAAATTGTTATGCGCCGACAAAGAATACTTTTTATTTTTACAAGATTAGGACAGTTCAGCATCGCATACAGTTTTCAATCGCACGAGCGTCAGAGCAGAGCAACAAAGTCCTGCACCGGACGTTCGGGGCATCATGCTAGCGATTTTATTTGAACTGTCAGTCAGTGTCTGTGACTTTCATATAAATAAGTTAGCCATCGTCTGAGCGACAACCAACGGTAAAAGAAATATATAGCTAGCTAACCAACTATCATAACTCGATTGCTACAGTCGGCTGCTCAAGATTAGTGTCATGCAGGCAACGTTAGAGACAGCTACAATAGACCTCCGGTTTTCGAAATGTGCCTTCAAAATAAGGGATTGCGGTGAAACGTTATGTGCATTCAGCAGCTATAATAAGACTTTAGATTTTCACACTTTGCCTTCAAATTAAAGGTCTCAGAAATATATTTTATGTATTGTGTACATTTTCAGCAATGTTACGGGGGAGGATGAGCAATTCTTAACAATCAAGTTTGACATTCCTAACCCAGCCACTCTGTGTTGTTTATTGAGGGGAATAATTGAAGATGGTGACGTGGAGCTTTCTGCGTTCAGTCACACACACACAAACACAGCTGATTTGATGCTGCATGTCAATATGTGCTACATTGACATTTTGAAAAGCAAAACCACTGAGGTAGTTGTTATGTGTTTTTCTACAATACAGGCCAGGGCTGTGCTTTCTCAATTATAGGTTGACATGACTAACTCATTTTGCATGGTTGCGTGTAGAGCTGGTGCAATGTAGGCTCTATGACTGTAAGTCACATTGGATAAAAGCATCTGTTAACCTTTAGTTCAGTCCCCAAAGCTGAGTACAAGCTGCCAAATCGACTGCCTGCTAACGGGTCACCACCACTGGTCACCGCGAGTCCGGTTCTTCCACAGTGCCACCTCCTCCCTCATCTTGCTGCCTTGGGACTCTGACCTTGTAACCTAGGACATGTCCATTTTTATCGCTGAGATGCAAGGCTGTTGGGGAAGCAGTTAGTGGCGACCATTTGGCACCTACTGAATTGCTTGTCCTTGCTCGATGCTTTACAACCGCAGTAAAATGCTCCTCAATAGTGAATTTAGAGGGGAAAGATTGTAAGATTCTGTGTTGTATACAACTTTCAAGACTCTCCTCCGTTTACACGTGTGTGTGTGTGTGTGTGTGTGTTTTGGCACATGCAACTTCAGAATACAATGTTTCGTCCACCAGGATAGGTGTTAAATTTAAAAGAGTTTTGTTGGTTGTGTTTAGACTTTAAGTTCAAGGGGTAACTTACAGGAAAAGGTTGTTTGGGTAAAAGTTTGGTTTAATGGCTAATGCAGATGCTGCAGAGCTCTGTCTGGGATTCAAATGCATGCCAGAGTACAGCATTGTTATTGGAAACACAGCATAATATGCACTATTTTATATTCAATTGAAAAAAAAATGCAATAAATAAATGCGTTGTTATATATTAGCAAAAGAAAAACAAACAACATATAATATACATATGTTAATTAGACAGGTTCAGACCATATAGTACATTTAAAACAGTTTGAAAAAAACATCGTTTTTAAATGTGGTTTTGAATGTACTTTCCACTTTAACCTATAGTGGATGAGCATTGATGACACTGCTCTACATGACATGAAACACATTCATTCTGTTTTGTTTTAGGTGTAGTGATAAAACCTACTGTGGCGTGTCTGGCAAGAAATAAATGCCTGTTTCAATTGTATGCAAATTACACCCTGGAGGTTAAGGTCTTTGAGAATATCTGGAACGAAATGCAATGATTTCAAATGTAGAGGTATTTAAATCATTTTTTGTTTATCCCTATACTGACAGTGACTGTTAAAACCATAGAAATTGTTCTCATTTGCACACATGCCATTATGGTGTGGGCAGCGCCACTGAGGCCATCTTTGTAAAAGTAGACACTTCTGATTTAATTAATTAGCTGTTGTGTGACTTGGTGGTCATATGACAACCAAGTCCTCAGGAGCAATCAGCCGACGACCAACCTGTTTATCAGAGGAATCACTCAAGTTTGGAAGTCTGTCCTGTTTGTATTCATTTCTAAATAACCTCATTGCTGCAACTCCCATTGAGCTAGGGAGGAATGAAGATCAAAAAGTTCTATACATTTGGCAGCAACAACAATACTTCCGATTTGGATTTCAAAATAAAGGTTTCTGAGAAATATATAGTGTGTACTGTGTACATTTTGAAATATAAAAACGATGTGGCAAGAAAATCTATATTTTTTTAGCTGTTTTTGAGAATGATTAATTGAGGCGAAGTACTTAGGTTATAATTAGAGAATGATGTGAAGACACTATTGTAAAATAATGTTAAAATATGTACGTTGAACAGAATGAATGACTCGTGTACAGGGGGGATGTTTTAGCATTTCGTGCATCCAGCCTTTTGTGTTGTTGATGTGGAACCCCCCCTTCGCCACTGCTGGGGAAAAAAGTAGGGGATAGCAAGCGGCCAATGTTGAAAACGTTGTCATGACCAAATGTGTATATATGTGAAAAAACGTGGATTAAAATGTGTAGGGATTTTTTTATCTTCATATAAATAGATCATAACAAAAAATGTAAACAGAAAAATAAGGTATCGTCTTAAAAAGTATGAATGCCATTGTCAGAGTCATAGTTAAACTCTTTTTAATGTCCCTCAAGTAGGGTTGAGATCACGAGGGGGTCCTTGATGAATTTGCTTTCACAAAAAGGGTCTCTTGGCCCGAAAAGAATGTATTGCATCACACAGTGCAGCCTATGAATATTTTGACAGGGACATATGTTTTCTTGTTCTCGCATTCTACTCTGGCACAATGGATTTGAAATGAATCAAGGACTCAGAGTTCAATGTATACCCTTGCCAGTTTTAACTACAAAACTTGGTCAACACAACTTTTGGTAATACAACACACGCTCATTTTGCTATTGATTTTTATACTAACAAATTAAGGTACTACTTATTACTTGTGATTGTTATGTACTTGCAGGCGTTAATGTTGCGTGGGTCAGCTGTTTTTTTCACCTGCACCCACCTGCAATTCTTAATAACCCATCTGCAACCTCCCAACTATACGGAAAAAGTGAAATTCTGAAACCTGCACATGACCCTCAACCCACACATATGGAACATGCTGCTTTAGCAGACAGTTCACACCATCTGCATTGGCCCATAGGCTCACTTTCCAGAAAAACAATTATCTCTGAAATAGGTAGATTAAAGGCACAATGTCACAAAGTACATTTTCCATGTTTTCCTAACAATAACAAACCAAAAAATTTTTCTTTAAAAAATCAACTTACATATGTTAATGTTGGATGGAGCTATCCTTAAACAGGCAAAATCCAACTTATGTTTACAGTTAAAATAATCAAAATACAGGTGAACATGCATACATACATAAGAAATGTAGTCAATGGATTATTTTCAGGACCATGCTACTGTAGTGGATCTTTATATACAGTACAGGTTTAACATATCCATAGATCTATGTACAATTTTTTAACGTGTAACATGTCTGTAGACTATTCTGTGTACAATATTTACAGGCATTATTTACTTTAGATGCGTTCAGTTTTTTGTTCCCCTGTAAAGACATTGCTTGATTCCCTTTACTGCACGTTATTTGAGTAAGCAGTGCGACCTTTGCCAGTCACTTAATGATCTATCTGGTTTTATTTTGGCAATTATGTCAACCATTTGGTGCTTCTGTCTATTGCATCCAGGATTTGTTGGCTCATCCGACATCATCAAGGCCTTGTGCACATATATTTTTACATGGAAGGAAATGAAATATTAATTTGGTAGCCTAGCATATTATTTCTTTCATCATAGTGGCCTAATGATTTCTGTAATTGCTTCAAAAGTCTCATGTTAGACCACAACCAGTCATAATGCTTACACATGAATGCCAATCCCTTCATGAGGCTACCCACGCATTCTTGGCTAACGGCACACTTTACCATCACTTAAATAATTCCAGCAAACAGACAGTGAATGAATGTGATCCCACAAAATGATGGGAAAGAGTGAAATGGTTGGTAGGCTACCATTATGCCAATTATGCTTCCGTCCAAAAACATTTTAGTGTTCCCTATTTTGAAGCAACTTCAAACACTGTTGTAATTACCAGCATTTTTCCTACCCTTTAATTTAATAGTTTGATATGCAATTTTTATGGATATCGTGGAATTCTACAGCTTTCTATGTGAGTGGTTGGGTTGAATGTGCTGCTGTGGAACTTAAGTATTTCCCAGGTTGTTTTAGACCTGTTTATTTTGTTTTCAAATTGATTTAAGAGAAAGTTGAAAAACATTTGGAAGATTTGAAAGACTTAAAATAAGTGAGTAGCTAGTGTTCAGAAATCATTCATTGGAAAACAAAACCAAAATGGGCTTCAGTAAATACAGTGGCAGTTAATGTTACCATGACAAGATCAGCTTGGGGCTAGGTTATTATTAGCGCTTGGATTGTGCTTGGTGCTAATGACACCAACTCTCACCATGTTGTGCTTTTGTGTCCTTATTACTGTTATTTAACCAGGAAGTTGATCAGCTGCGTGTCAAAATGTGCTACATTTACATTTTGAAAAACACCACCACTGAGGTGGTTGTTATGTGTTTTTCCAACAATAAAGGCCAGTGCTGTGCTTTCTAAATTATAGGTTGACATGACTAACTCATTTTGCAGGGTTGCGTGTAGAGCTGGAGCAATGTAGGCTCTATGTATGATGTCAATATATGCATGCTTGACTGTAAGTCACATTGGATAAAAGCATCTGTTAACCTTTACTTAAGTTCTCAAAGCTGAGGGGGCAGTTGCCGAATCAACTGCCTGCTAACGGTCACCACCACTGCTCACTGCCGCTGGTCACCACCACCGGTCACCACCACCGGTCACCGCGAGTCTGGTTCTTCTACAGTGCCACCTATTTCCTCCTCCCTCATCTTGCTGCCTTGGGAGTTTGACCTTGTATCCTAGGAAATGTAAATGTTTATCCCCCAGGGTCTCTCTGTTGATTTCTGTGATGCAAGGCTGTTGGGAAAGCAGGTAGTGGCGACCATTTGGCACCTACAGAATTGCTTGTCATTCCTCGAAGTAAAATGCTCCTCAATAATGAATTTGGAGTAGAGAGATTGTAAGCATCCTATAGTTTCAGAGAATTCTGTTGTATACAACTTTTGAGACTCTCTTTATCTGTGTTTACACGTGTGTGTGTGTGTGTGTGTGTGTGTATGTTTAACCACATGCAACTTCAGAATCCATTCAATTTAAAATTAATTAAATAAAGGAATACATTGTTATATATTAGCTAGAGTAAAACAAAAAAACACATTATTTACCTTAATTAAATACATTCTGACCATTTAGTACATTTACACTGTAGAAAAAACGAATTGTTTTTTAAATGTGGTTTTAAATGTACTTTCCACTTTTACCTGTTGTGGATAAGCATTCCATGAGGACACATTTAATCGGATTTGTTTTTGATCGCGTGTATGGTGAGATATTTATGCCTGTTTCAATTGTATACAAATATACACCATTGAAGTTAAGGTATTTCAGAATATTTTCATTGAAATGCTGTGATTTTAATTGTAGATGTATTTAACATCAGTTTATTGTTAATCACTATTCTGACAGTGAGTGTTACTCCTGGTTGAGTGTTAAAACCATAGAAATGTAAATTGTTCTCATTTGCATACATGCCATTATAGTGTGGGAAGCGATACTGAGGCCCCCTTCGAAAAATAGACACTTTCGATTAAATTAATTGCCTGCTGACCCTGTTTGAGCTGTGGTCAACTGACAACTGAGTATTCAGGGGCGATCAGCCGATGACCAACCTGTATCAGGAGGGATCCGTCAATGTGGGAAGTCTGTCCCTTTTTTAAAATGAATTTCTTAATAGTCTCATCATTGAAACTCTAAGTGAGCTAGGAAGAGATGAAGATCACATCATATCTTCCTCCTAGGCAACCACACCAAGCCATTGTTTGCCCCACACTGAATGCTTGCCAGTAGGTAAGTCAGATACATGTAAAGGAACACTGAATCGACAGATGACCATAGTTTGATAGCCTTTGCAGTCACCTGACCTCCTGAGATAATTGCTATTGAGTGTATTGTTTTTGGGTAATCAGTGCCAGCTCCAAGCAATGCCTTGCCAATAAGCATTATCTGTTGGAGCTCTCAGCGACATGTTATTAAGCAACTAAGTCAAAACTCAAACCTATGCGGTGGTAAGAAGTCCAGCTCATTCAATTAAATTACAATGGCCGATGCCTTCAATGGTAATATCCATGCTATGATGTGTTCTCTCCCAGTCAGGTCCTCTAATCATCTTTATGGTTAAAGTAAAAACAACTCAACAGTTAACATTTAAAGTGGTTACGGGTTCATGTTTGGTAAAGGTTTAAAACAAAATTTGCGAAAAACAGTGCTGGCACTGGGACTGAACCCGTAAATCTGGGCGCTTGTGGATTACGATCATCCTCTTCCACAACGCCCTAGGAAGTTATGATCTTACTTGATGCTAACAGCGCTCCCCATTGCTAGTAGTGTCCGGTTTTTGAAGCCGATACACGACGTCCCGGGATTCTGGGCTGCTGTCGGATCTCGCGTTGGCACTCGTGTGACTTGGCTGGTGTGTGAACCAGAACCCACGCCACCTGTAGGAAATGTAATGGGTAGAAAGACATAGTCTAAAGTTCATTGTCTTGTATATCCATTCGGGGTCTAAATCCCTAAGCGTAGTAATCTCACTGAAAGGAGCCTGGCAGTTGAACAGCATTGTGTCTGTGTGTTTCTTCTCGGAGGGATGGTTCTCCGCTCCGCTTCCCTTCTCTCCTTTCCTCTTTTGTGTGTGTGTGTGTGTGGCGCTCGCGCTGTAGTTACACCCTGCCAGACAGCTCCCTATTCATCAACCTTCCCACACAGCGTTTCTCTCCCTTCCTTCCTTCCTTCCTTCCTTGCTCTATCCCTGAATGAGAGACAGCTCAATTTAATCACAGCTCTGTTTGTTTTCCTGTAGGAAGGAGGAGGGATGTATGGATGGAGAGAAAGAGAGGGAAAGACAGGGAAGAGTAGCTGTATGTATGTCTGTCTGTCTGTGTATGTTTGTCAGTGTGTGTGTGTGTGTATGTATGTCTATGTTGCAGAGAGACATAGAGGAGATGTGCCAAACCAAGGAGAGCGAGCTAGTTTATCAATGGGTGCATGTTTATGAGAGAGGGAGAGACACAAAATATGTCTGTGTGGGAGAAAGAGGGAGAGATAAAGATAAGAGAGGAACATCAGTCACAGAAAACTCTGAGGAGCGAGAGGGAAACTCTTCCAGTGAGGAGGTGGAGGAGGACAGGTGTCTCCCTCGAGGGCGGTGGATAATGATCCTGCAGCTCTATAAAACGCAATGGACGATGTCTGAAGGGACATTGTTTGTGTTTGTGTGTGAGTGGGTGGGTGCATTGCAACAGCATATCTCTGCACACTTTTGGATTGCATTCTACCTTGCTGGCATCTCCTACCAGAAGATGTGGAGAGGATCTATCTGCTACACAAGCTTCACTGTGTCCCCCTGGGTTCAGTTATAGGCCCTCTGGCTCTCTACCCCAACACGCTCTGTCACTTGGCTCGGTCATATTCTTGGTGCTCTTTTCTGCCCTTGCTACGTGGTTGACAATCTTCTTGTCAGCTGACTCTCAATTCTCTCATGTCATGTCGCTCTTTCAGACAAACGACTGGCTCCCAGTTGAAGTATACATCCCCTACAAGACAATGGGGTTTGCAAATGGAGCAGCAAGGGAAAATGCTTCTCCCTATCCTCAGGCTTTGGTCACACCCTTAATACCACAAATGTGTGTCAAGCTCTTGGTTTTGCTAGTGATGGGTCAATTAAAATGGGAGCTCCAATGCACTCTTCAGTTTTCAATGCACAACTAATTCAATTGTACAGTGCAGTACAGTAGTGCTGAAAAAATAAGAACCCACCTTTTTAAAAGTACTGCATCAACTGTGTCATGTGTTATGGATTTCTTGCAGGCACAGCTTGCTTCAAGTCCTTCCACAGCATTTCAAAAGATGTAGATCTGGGCTTTGACTAGACCACTCCATAAAATGCATGTAATCTTTTTGAGCCATTCTGTTGTAACCTTGTTTGTGTGTTTTTGATAATTTTCCTGATGCAAGATCCATGTTATGTTCAGCTTCATCCATTTGACAGCCTGACATTTTCCAGGACAATTTCCTGGAACTTTTTGGAATTCATACTGTAGTTGACTCAATGACGGCGTTTTGTTCAAGTCCTGAGGCAGCAAAGCAGCCCTAAACTTCCAGAGCACATTGTTTCAGTAACCCTGGTGTCGTCTGGCAAACGACAGTTGTGTCTTGATATTTTTCAAGAGAGCAGAGGCTTCTTCCATCCTGACCTCCTATGTCAGCCAGGTTTGTGCTGTCTTTTTCTAACAGTTGACTTGCACATTTTGATATTGATTGTGGCAAAGTGGCCTGTAGATCCCTTGATGTTTCCCTAGGGTTCTTAGAGACTTCAAGCAGCCTTGTTCAGTTAGCTTGTGGGTGGAATTTGGTAGGACAACCTGTCTGATGTATATTGCCGGTGGTCAGGTATCTTCTTTATTTGTACTTCAAATGTTTTAAAATGGCTTAACCCTCTTAGACCTCATGGGAATCAATAATCTTTCTTCTGATGGCCTTGGATATGTATTGTGTTACTACCCTTCCACAAGTTTAAGAAAAAAACCAAGTTCCTACTATTTAGGGCTGGCTCCTCCCAAGTTATGCTCTAACGATTTTTTCAGGCATCTGATTCTTAATGTATCGTTTTTATGTTATGATAAAGGTAGGGCTGAACAAGCCTTTCCTGCATGTGAAAACTGCATTTCTGTTAATATTATTGCAAAATAGTTTGAAAGTTTTAATGTTTGTACATATTTCCAATATGAGGAAACAAAGACATCTTTCTGGGTGTGTATTTGTTATGACTGTATAGGAATATACATATTTATAGATTATAGATAATCTTCCATAAATGTTACTAAATAGGTGGCTTTGGCTGCAGAGAGGTAGACTTACACTGGAGGCAATATAAATCCCTCTGTATTATATCGTTTTTGGTAAACATTTTTAACCTGGATCCTTTGTTTAATTATTTGTTTAAATTAGTATGGGCCACATACACACTCACACGTTCAGTGAAAAAGTATTTACCCATCCGTTCTAAGGCTCTGGGGCACCCCTAAACCATTGTTACAGTCATATTGTCCAAATGGAGAAAGATAAGGACATTAATGAACCTTTCTACAAGTTGCCATCTGGCAGAAATCTCTCATAAATCAAGGTGTAAAATTGTTCAGGTAGTCACAAAGAAGCCTAAAACAAACTCTGATGATTTACAGGTCTCTCTCGCCTCAGTTAAGGTCAATGTTCATGACTCCACTATCAGAAAAACATTGTACAAAAATGTGCTTCATGTCAGAGTAGAGTGACATAAACCATTGATCAGTAAGCACAACACTAATGCTTGTCTGAACTTGGTCAAGAAAGCTCCAAGATTAACCTCACACAAGTTCTGGAATGAATTTATGTAAACCAATAAGTCAAAAGTGGAGATGTTTATGGGCAGATCATATCTAGCAAAAACCAAACACTGCAATCAATGGTTGACCAATGGTCAAACATGGTTGTGGTAGTAACGTTTGGTGGTACATAGCTGCATCAGGATCTGAATGCCTTGACAAGTTTGAAAGAAGCATGATTTTTGCCCTGTATCAGATAATTCTATGAGATAATGTTAAGCCGTTTGTCCGTGGGCTAAAGCAAATGAGTAGCTGGCTCATGTAGCAAGAAAAAGATTTTAAAGGTAAAAGAACAAGACATTTACAGTTTTGGAGCCTAAACCAATATTCCTCTAAAGTGATGTGATCGAATTCAATAACTACAGGATTCATTTGGTTGCAGTCAATTATCACATTTGTAACCCATTATTGAGTCTAAGAAGGCAAAGAAGGCAATTACTTTATCACACTGGTGCTTTGGGTATCGGTACCCTTCATTAATAAATAAATGATACATGTATGATATTCAATATCCAACATGTTATTTGCTTAAACAGGGTTAATTTGATATATTATTAGGTTTTGTTTGAAGCTCTGATATAATTCAGCATTTGATGTTGGCATGACTAATACCACTTATGGTTCAAACAAACACAACTGCCTTATAATAAATCGCTCAGCTCTGGTAATTTAAACTAACAGTAACAGTATCCCTAATCCACAGTACAGTATTTATTGCAGTTTTGAGGGTCACCGTACGGTTTGGTACGTTTTAGTTACAGAAAAAAATATATTTTAACCATTACTGAACATGAGGATTTAGTTCATTTGGCAAAATATGCTACACCAATTTTGAGGTAATATATAATGAATAAAGAACCTTTGTTTTACAATCATATTGTCAGGTCCTGGCTGTTGGCCCCTGGCCTTCTTTCCGTGCCCGGGGCTCACAGTCAGGACCTGCCAGTGGAGGTGCCTCTAGGCAGCTCTACTTGACTGTTTGGTGCTCCTCAATTGGGGCCAGCTGCTGCCAGTTGTCCCTAATTGGGTAGCCTCCTTAAGTTGCTTGTTTTCTTTCCAGTTTGTGGATTATTGTTTGTGCCTTTGTAGCCTCTTTTACGGACAGTTTAGTGTTTGTTGTTTTCTTTCAGTCAAGTTCTAAGTAGAATCCTAAAATAAAGTATGGATTTCAAAACAGCTCTTCACCTGTGTCCCGATGCCTGGCCTAACCGTGACACATATAGTGTGGCTACAAGGCCTACTTGTTGGCTAAAAGTGTGCTAATTATGTCTATTCTGAACTGGATTCCGAGGCATATCTGCCAACAAACACACACACACACACACACACACACTCACACCCATGTCTCTGGTCATTTTCTTAGCCTGTTTAGACTGCTGCTAATGGCTGCTTGAAAGATGTAAGGAGATGAACTTGTAAAACAAATTGTAAGAGGAATGCTGACAGATATGAAGCTAGTTTTCTGAATACATTATTCAGTTGAATGAGTCACTACAAAAATAATAATTACTCTCAAGTCAGTAAAAGGAGTTCTTCAAAAATAACCAATAATTCGTGAACTGCACATCACTAGGGTCAACATGTTTGAGGCTTCAGCAGCTGCGTTGGCTACTTTCATGAACCATACCAGTAATAGTTCTATCAAAAACTCTTTGGCAATCATCATTATAGTCTACTGGAATGACAAACATATGCTAAACTAGAGATGAAGCTGGAGGATTCTACAATGTTTGTCACACCCTGATTCAATTCACCTGTCTTACCTCATGTCTCCACCACCATCAGGTGTCTTCCATGTTCCCATTAGTCCTTGTGTATTTATTCCTGGTGTTTCCTTGTTCCTGTTGCCAGTTCGTCTTGTGTGTTTTGTCAAGTCGACCCGCTCCGTTGTATTCCCAGTTTTGTTCTTGCCTGTCCCTAGCTCGATCGCCCGTGTACCGAACCTCTGCCTGCCTACCCAACTACTGGTCCGTCCGTTGTCCGCCTGTAACCAAACCAAGCCTGCCCGTGTACCGAACCCCTGCCTGTTTGACAACAATTATCCCTGCCTGCTGGTTATACATTAAAAACCCTGATCAGTACTCCTGCCTCTGTCTGCATTTGGGTCCACTCCCTGAGTCGCGACAATGTTGGCTTATCAATAGCCCCCACCACTCGTCATTGCAGAACTAGCTCACAAAACTGAAGTTGTAAAAGCTCTATAATTTTGATTACAAAGTTTGCCAAGGCTCCTGGACAAACAGGATACTATATGTGTGTTTTTCTCTCAGTTCAAAAGGCATTCAACACAGTTACAGTATCTAGGTATTTATTTTCAAAATATTTATAAATCTATTAATTTGGGTTCATTTGGGTTGAATTGTAAAGAGCCACTCGTATGGTACGGTTACAAATAAGTTTACTATTACTGCCCTAGAGAATAGTTCATCAAAGGTTCATCCTCTCAAATGACACCAACTTTGTACTGTACTTTTGTCCATGTTATAAAAAAGTAAGATTGACTAAAAGGGTCACACAGTTAAAGCAATATTATTGGACAGTAAGGGTTGCAAGGCTGAGCTGCTTTATGCAAGTATACATCATGTAGTCTCTATGTTTGTATGCCTAATGCCTAATTAATAAAACTGAATATACAGTATCAGTTGTTGGGTTTTTCAATTAATCCCAGTTACTACAATTTTTTTAATCTTATTCACATTTTGTCACAAAAGGATGCTCTATAAATTACTGCTCCAGCCATCTTTACCGCAGCCAGAGGGATAGGTTGAATAGTGGGCTAGAACGTTTCAACTACTGTAGTACACCTCTGTGCATCCCACTAAAACTAGGACTAAAAACGATGTAAGCCTATTTTAGTCGGCCCATGGTAAGAAGTCAGTGTAGTGAGCTAGGGACGGAGCTTGAAGAGCAGCTATTTATGGGACATGTCTATATGTCTAGTAGGCATATGTTTTGGGTAATTACCATGACTTTATAACATAAAAACAGGATTATTTTATCATATATCTATGTCATATTGACAATCTCCCCATTGTAGAGCATTTTTACTAGCTACAATAACATGGTAGGAGAAATAGGCATTGCATTACAGCACATCCACAACCAGGGGTTTTAACCTAGGATGTTGCATACAAGAGTCTGCGGTAAATAGCGTGATTCCAATTTAAGAAGTCATGCATCTAACCTCTATTCTACTGAACAATGTAACTAGGCATTATTTAAAAATGACTAAAGACATGGATGGAGAGTCATTTTAACAGAACAATCAACTAGCTAACCTGTGGATCCTGCATTGTCTGTCTGGAACTTTAACCCTTAAGACATGCATTTCTGTTCACAACAGGTGTGCTACACAACTGGCATCATTACATGCATACATATTAATCACTGCGACATATACATGATGTAAACGGTACATGGGGAAGAAAAAATTTATTTAATAATTTAGTCACTGTAGTTCATATTCAAGTGCTATTCATTGTTATGCTGGGGCGAGACCTTCCAAAAAGTCAAAATAGTGTTCTTCAAAAAGTTATAGTTTATGTGATATAATGTAAGCCCTGAAAAATACCCCAAATATTCATATTGTTTTATTTTCCACACTTTTAGGTGTGTTTAGATCAAAGAAGAGTTTTTTAATAATGAGGCCCGGCTATGGTATCTAACCAATGCTAATTAACAATGGGTGGGTAGGGATGTTGGTTGGGCAGAGACATTCGCTCCTCTTGGGCTATGCTTACACAGTCTGGCAAAATGCACTTTCTTTTCTTGCAGTACAACCTATTAATTTGGGGGGGAGCTGCTGCATGTATTAAGGTTTTGCTTTTCTCTGTCAGGAGTGGCTTATTGGCGTCATGATTTCTAATATTCTTCCAAAGGAAAACTAGAGTGCACTTTGAGCTTTGTTTGTTGTGCCCGGCTTGCACAACTTTGGGGTTTCCTTGAACCCTCCTTAGCCTTAACCATCGCTTTAAGGACTTACATGACACCATGTGTGTGACAGGGTTATGACATTCTTAAATTAATAGTGCTTTTAATAGTGTGTTTGGTTTCTGTGCCCAAAGTAGGCTATAAGTAACAATACAAACTCTCTGGCATCTTGCCAGGGAAGTTACAGGGACAGTTACAGGGAAGTTACATTATTAAACAAAAGGCTTTCTAAAGCATGCAGGGCTAGTGTTCCTTCAGAAGGTTTAGACAGTACCTGCCCATATGAATGGATGAAGGGTTAATGTCAGACTACAGGCTTACACATTGTTTCTGGTGGTACTGTGGCTGTTCTTCCCACACTACACTTTAACCAATAATGTAACCGGTTCCCAAATTATTTCTAATTCTACGACAACAACACTGCTTAACGCAATTTAGTTTGGTTCAATTTGCTTGAACCAGACATTATGAAACATTAGCATATTAACTCAGGCGGTTCCAGGTCAATGTCTGATTCAGACTGTGAAACGACTCTATGATCATCCACCAACATGTAATCCATCAGAACTTACTCCCACTGATCTTTGTCAAAAGCCATTTAAATTTAGGGCAACACTAATATTGACAGCAGCAGCAACACTTTTGCTGTTCTCCATGGCCATGCAGTGACTAGTAAACAAATGCACGCTTTGTGACAGACTTATTTCTCTGCAACAGAATATCACAGCCAATTTTGCAGTACGCAGGAAGAATTTTTACACTGTGGCTTTTGTGGCTTTTTATTAGTCCAACAATGTACGATTTAAAGAATGAAATTTGTTTTAAAATATGGCATTTACAATTTTACAAGATTCCATTTCTTTAAAAAACTAAGTGGACAAAGACATGTCCTTTTTTCACCATGAATAGAAGATCAAAGAAAATACCAATTAAATGAGACAGAATACGGCAATAATTATGAACTGAGCATATGGGAAAATACCACAATGTCCACAATTTGGGAGGCAACTAAGAAGTTAGAATCAACTGAACCTCTGATAAACCTGCCTAAAAGAGCACCAGCAATAGGATGCAAGTTTCAATACAAATTCTAATGACATTTAGCAAATTCCAAGCATTTAAGTTTATGTCTTGATTAGAACACATGCTCATCAGAAACAGCTGTAAATCCAACTGACCAAATACTTTTGGAGTTTCTGTATATCAGAGTTTAACAATGAATGAACATTAACACGAAACATGACCATAATATTACTATTAGTTTATCTTGCATGATGATGTTATACAGCAACATTATGTTGGAGGGCATGGACATTGCGAATGAGTCTTTGCAGGGAAAGGAGGAGCGAGAGGGAGGGAAAAAATGCAAATGCTAGTTAGTGTGGTGCAGCAGTTCTAATTATGTTCATGAATGGAAGGGTCTCTGTTTGATTTGCCTGGCGCAACACCCAGGCACGCACAGGGGACTTAGTGTCTCTCATTAGCACCGATGCTATCGTCTTCTACGGCCTGGCACCACACTAGGAGCACAGGCACGGAGTTCTCTCAGTCTGTCTCTTCCCCTGTCTGTCTCTTCCTGTTCTCTCGCTCCTACATTTCTTCCAGCAACCCTTCTCCAGTTCCTCAATCTTTCCTTCATTTCTTTTTTTCTCTCACTATTACTGCATTTTCCCTAATTCAAACAGAGCCATTATTCACCGTCTAACAAAGCTTCAAGGCCCATCACCACCAATAAATAGAGAGAGGGAATTAAATAATGAAATAAAGGGAAAAGCTTAGTATAAGATGAAGAGGTGGGGGAGAGAAATATTCAGAGAGAGAGAGAGAAAGAAAGTGATAGAAACAATTTATTTTACAGGTTATTTAGGTAAGAAAATGAACAGTCAAAATTGGTGCAGTCTTGCTTGTTTTTTTTTTCTCAAGAGAATTTTACTGTTTGTTTGAATGATTTTGAATTTGACTTCTACACTTTGAGCCAGCTATTTCATTTTTTGGTCATTAGCCATCTGTGAACTTACATAGAAAGTTGCTCGATCCTTCTTTGCAGCACCTTATCGTATGCGTAAGGCAGTAGTCGTTTCCCTTAAAAAACATCCAGTTTGAGGAAAACGTTCTCATTACCTTCCATTCTGAACATCTGATTAGTCATCTGCCCCATTTAAGACAACTTATGGCTGGAGTCCTTCCTTCCTGGTTATATAACCATGGTTTGGCCCTTTTCCATTGATTCAGGATCGTTGCGCCAAAATGACAGGGGACCACAGGGGGGTGGATGTGTGGGGTGATACAAGGGCTCGAGGCCAACCACAAGGAGTATGTGGTGAAATTCTAAAGTAACACGATTACGGTAAGTGCTTGTCTTCTCTCTGTACGTTTCACCCTGGTGAAAATCAAAAAGCAACCTTTCTCTTGCAATTTGCATGAGTGTAATGTGTTGGATCCAGAATCTGGTGCGGCGTGGATTGTATTTTATTTTTTTAAATAATAAATGTGCTTTAGACATTTTTATGCTTTCAATGACAGGATTATAAAGAAAGATGGAAGAGAGTTCTTACTCAAAGAGCAGCATGCCAATAATTAAACTCTTGCTGCCGCAGTCAATTTGTTATGGAATGCAGCAAAAATGCAAACTTGGACCATTGGACCAACCTAGGTCCAATGCAATGCATGTTTTCTCACATTGCATATAATGTATGTCGGCCCTGCTGAACAGTTCCCATGTATGGGACATTAATTAGTGGTGCATCCTCCACTCCCAAGACTGGGGCCACTCCCTTCAACCCCAAAGCTCAACCAGCAACAATACTGCTCTGATAGAAACAGTTCTTTTTTTTCTTATGTGAACGTTTATTTTTTTCTGTGGGAGAAGTGTGGTTTTAGTAAAGTTGTTGGGATAGGCAATAAATAGCTCAACTCTGCTTATAAACTATTGATGGGAATGGGGGAAGAAGGGCCCTGCGTTTTTATATATATATTAAAATGTATGCACTTTTTTAGATGCTTTTACCCAGACCAACGTACAGTCAATGCATACATGGTACCCAGTGAGGTAATTGGACCATTTACTGCAGTGAAAGCACTTTCTTGCTGGCATTTGGTTAAAATCATACAATTTCATCTGTTTAGCTAGTTGTTGTCCAATCACAACTTGATCAAAGTGGCAGTAGAATAGCGTTAGGTTTAGGAGCCTTATTAGGCTAATCGATTGAAAATGAAACTAAAAGAAAAGGCTGTATAACACAAAACAGGTAGGCTTGCTATTTTGCTATGAATCTGAATGGATTTGGAGATTTAAAATCACATAGTTGAAAATACATACCTTTTAACTATCTGGCATTAGCTAGCATAGTAAGCCAACATCACTAGCCTTAGCCATCATAGCAAAGCGTTAAGTAACTAGGTTACATGCTTTTAGTGTTTCCAGTGTGCACATCTTTGACAACATAAAACAATGAAAATTAATAATATAAGCCAAAATACAATACATATTAAATAAGATTTGTATGGCAAGGTAGGCCTTGTGTTTTGTTTGGATAAATTACAACAAACCACATAAGATAATTTCTCCCAAAATGTTCATATTGAAATATGTTGTCTTGTGAATCACATACATTTTTCTTATCTCATATGAGCTGTATGCAAATATGTATGTGGATATGCAGTATTAGAACATTTGCAATTTATAAATGTACGTAACTCTCATATATGAAACCAGTAACTACCATTATTATATCTATATGCCGATAATTTCTGCAAACGTTTGTAAAAGTATTAATTAAACTACACTTCTTTTAATTATCTACTTGTGGAGTAGGCAAACATACAGTGGGGCAAAAAAGTATTTAGTCAGCCACCAATTGTGCAAGTTCTCCCACTGAAAAAGATGAGAGAGGCTTGTCATTTTCATCACAGGTACACTTCAACTATGAAAGACAAAATGAAAAAAAAGATATCCAGAAAATCATATTGTAGGATTTTTTATGAATTCATTTGGTGGAAAATAAGTATTTGGTCACCTACAAACAAGCAAGATTTCTGTCTCTCACAGACCTGTAACTTCTCCTTTAAGAGGCTCCTCTGTCCTCCACTCGTTACCAGTATTAATGGCATCTGTTTGAACTTGTTATCAGTATAAAAGACACCTGTCCACAACCTTAAACAGTCACACTCCAAACTCCACTATGGCCAAGACCAAAGAGCGGTCAAAAGACACCAGAAACAAAATTGTAGACCTGCACCAGGCTGGGAAGACTGAATCTGCAATAGGTAAGCAGCTTGGTGTGAAGAAATCAACTGTGGGAGCAATTATTAAGAAAATGGAAGACATACAAAACCACTGATAATCTCCCTCGATCTGGGGCTCCACGAAAGATCTCACCCCGTGGGGTCAAAATGATCACAAGAACGGTGAGCAGAAATCCCAAAACCACACGGGGGGATCTAGTGAATGACCTGCAGAGAGCTGGGACCAAAGTAACAAAGCCTACCATCAGTAACACACTACGCCGCCAGGGACTCAAATCCTGCAGTGCCAGTTGTGTCCCCCTGCTGAATTCAGTACGTGTCCAGAAGTTCGCTAGAGAGCATTTGGATGATCCAGAAGAAGATTGGGAGAATGTCATATGGTCAGATGAAACCAAAATATAACTTTTTGGTAAAAACTGAACTCGTCGTGTTTGGAGGACAAAGAATGCTGAGTTGCATCCAAAGAACACCATACCTACTGTGAAGCATGGGGGTGGAAACATCATGCTTTGGGGCGGTTTTTCTGCAAAGGGACTAGGACGACTGATCTGTGTAAAGGACAGAATGAATGGGGCCATGTATCGTGAGATTTTGAGTGAAAACCTCCTTCCATCAGCTAGGGCATTAAAGATGAAACGTGGCTGGGTCTTTCAGCATCAGAATGATCCCAAACACACCGCCCGGGCAACGAAGGAGTGGCGTCGTAAGAAGCATTTCAGGGTCCTGGAGTGGCCTAGCCAGTCTCCAGATCTCAACCCCACAGAAAATCTTTGGAGGGAGTTGAAAGTCCGTGTTGCCCAGCAACAGCCCCAAAACATCACTGCTCTAGAGGAGATCTGCATGGAGGAATGGGCCAAAATACCAGCAACAGTGTGTGACAACCTTGTGAAGATTTACAGAAAACTTTTGACCTCTGTCATTGCCAACAAAGGGTATACAACAAAGTATTGAGACAAACTTTTGTTATTGACCAAATACTTATTTTCCACCATAATTTGCAATTAAATTCATAAAAAATCCTGCAATGTGATTTTCTGGATTTGTTTTCTCATTTTGTCTCTCATAGTTGAAGTGTAAATATGATGAAAATTACAAGCCTCTCTCATCTTTTTCAGTGGGAGATCTTGCACAATTGGTGGCTGACAAATTACTTTTTTGCCCCACTGTATGTAGATAATTGTTATCAACAAAATACATAAATAATTAAAATAACCCTTAAATGACACCGGTCTTGATGAGGGATATATATTAAAGATCAAAATCTTTACTGTATTATGCAAATTTAAGAACAAAATCAAGTAACAATGGGCATCATTGAGCTTCTGGACAGTCAGTTGCGTTACTTGGTAGTGCCGGATACACCGATACATAACGTCCCATAGGTTCTCAATTGGATTCAGATCCTGGGAATGTGAGGGCCAGTCAGTGGCATCAATAACTTTGTCATCCAGGAACTGCTCAGAACACACCAGCGTAATGTCGGACGATTTCACCCCGGTACTTAACAGCAGTCAGGTTATTGTTCGCTATCACATGAAGGTCTGTGGGACCATCCAAAAATATGCCTCCCCAGACGATTACAAACATACCACCAAACCGGCTAGACGATGTTGCAGGCAGCATAACAACACCGTGTCTCCAGACTATTTCATGTCTGTCACATGTGCTCAGTGTGAATGGGGCGTCGATGGTGGACCTGCCAATGCTGGTGTTCTCAAGCGAAGCCAATCAAGCTGCATTGTGCTGGACTGTAAGCACAGGTCCCACTAGGGGATGTTGGACCCTCAAACCACTCTGATGGGGTCTGTTTCTGGTCAGAAAAATGCACACCATTAGCCCGCTGGAGGGAATTTTCTACTACAGCCCTATCCAGCGCTCCACCTGTAATGGCCTGTTTCCTGGTATCTCCTCCATGCTACTGAGACTGTACTGCGTGGCACTGCACTGGCACTTCGAGGAGTTGGGCTGCTGGTCCGCCTCGTGCTACCAGTAGTGACAAGGACATTAGTGAAACGCCAAACTAGAGAAGATTTTGTCGGAAAGGATCACAATGGCTTATGCTTCGTTTCTGGACAGATTGATATCCTTGAAGTTTAAATGACTTGTTGTTGTACTGTGACAATTTTTTTTTGTGCAGTGTATATTAATTGGACTACCAAAGCACAAACTTTTTTTATCTGTCTCTTCTTTAGCGCCAATGTGTTCATCATACTTTTCTGTCTCACTACTCTCTGTAAAGTAATTGCAATTGTAGTTTTATTGGCATGATGATTTTGTTTTAGTTCGCTGCATTTATTTAATGTACTGATTAAATAGATACAATATATTAGATACAACAAACAGCACACCACACCTATAGAATGTTAGCTATCTGGGCTACATTTAGGAGAATCTTTAGTTGCCTCTCTATATTTTCATTCATCACACTAAAGGTGGCAATATTCCAATTTTGATCAATAATATTAACATGGAGCAACACTGGGCCATAGAAGGTGGAAAGGGAGGTTTGATGAAATAAGTACAACCCGGAGACAAAAGTGAGAGGAATTTAGCAGATTGGAGAGATAAGATAGTAGCAAAAGAGAAAACTTATATTGATATGCGGCATGACAATCTGGTTCAATGGTGATCAACCCTGGGTCAAGGGCCCCCCTGCCCTATGTTTTAGATGTTACCCTTTTCCAACACACCTGAATGAAATGAATGGGTTGGTATCAAGCTCAGCAGAAGGCTGATAACGACCTATTCATTTCAATCAGGTGTGTTGGAAGAGGGTAGGGGCAGGGGTACACCACTGCTTTTGGTAATGTCAGGGTAAGGTTGGAGAAGAAAGAGAGAGGGGGGGATTCCACTGTCACGGCCGTAGTGGGTGTCGGAACCAAACATATACATTTTGTAGATTGAGCGGTACATTTTATTTGAACAAAAACAAACACAAACTAGACACGGAAAACAAAGGGGCTGTATCAGCAGCAAAAACGTATAACTAAACATAAAACAAACTGTGAATTCACATACAGAAAGAACATGTAGCGTATCCACAGTACAACTAATAAAACAAACAAGCGTGACAGCGGCCACAAACTGAGGCATTGCCAACCACTAAACCACACCTAGTGCGGACAAGGACTAAGCTTAAGTAGGCTCCCCAATCAGAGACAACTGACAACAGCTGTCTCTGATTGGGGAGCCCTGAATTGCAGCATAGAGGTGCCTAGAGGTACCTCTACACAGCACGTCCTGGCTGTTAGCCCGAGACACAAAAGATGGCCAGGGGCCCCCAGCCAGGACATGACATCCAAAGAGGTAATGGGTGGAAAGAAAGATGGAAAGAAATGGAGGTTGAAGTTGCCTGAGTGGTGAGCCATCATCAGGATATTAGCTAATTGAGGTGTCAAGCTCATTGAGTAAGTCTCAAAGAGCACCTGGTGGATGATAGATAACAACAATGCTAAGCTTGAATGGCATTGACAGCATGAAATTCATAAGAGCACATAGACAGCTGAACAAGGTTGAAAGAGAGAGAAATCACCACATTAATGACAAGAGTAGGCTGAACCGCCACCAAGATGACCAGACTTGATTCTGACTATGGGAAAACAGACTGTAAGCAAAACATGAATACTTATTGTCTTAGATGATCCTGTTTCCCTGGCAATGTCAGCATTAATTTACAGAATGTGTTGTGGTCTTTTTTTCTGGCTATACAATTTCTGGTCAATCTGCTGCCTTTTTTTAGCTCATCAATCAATACTTGTTTTTTTACAGGTTTCTGACTTCTCTAGTTAGACCATCCATTGTTTTGTGTGTTGTTCCTACCAATATAACAAATATTTTGAAACGTTTCTCAAGCAATTCATTTTGTCAATATAATATATTGTTCACTTGGGTAAGCCAAACACTGATATATGTATAGTTCCAGACAGCCCTATTCACACCATCACCAGGCCTATTCTCGGTAAACAGCTGTAATAGTGCATTACATTCAGAAATACATTCAGAGGCAATCCATTGTCTGCCTCTTTTCTAATGTTTTTCTTCGTTCTTTTCTTTCTTTCTTTCTTTCTTTCTTTGTCTTCTAACTGTACCTAAAGATCTGCACCTTGTCACTACTTCAAACTTTCAGCATTCCAAGGTACAAGTGTAAGAAGTGTTCTTCTCTGAGCCAAAATGGCCAATGCGCAGAAGTTAAATTGAACTGCAACGGGAGATAGGCTTTATCAATATGGCTACATGATGGCTCTAGAATAACCCTAAAATGTTGCCAAGACAAAAAGATAGACAGATACGCGCAAGGCTACATTGTTGTTGTTGGCCTAATGACAATCTAGCTACTGAGTGTTATTTAAGTTTTTCCCTTTTCTTTCCATTCATCAGTGGTTTGGGTTCACAATGATGAGGTGTCTGGATGCTGGAATTACTGTAGTGAAAGAGGTGAAACGTGCATGGGTAGCCAACTCGAGCCTCATTAGGATATTGGCATTCTGATGCAAAATGTGTTGTGATATGCAAGAAGTTAGGAGTACTTTTTTTGGGCCAGTAGGCCCTAGAGCCTACGCTTTTGGCCGCATTCAAGAACGATCATTTTTATTGATCCATTTCTTTTTTTTAAATTCCACATGGAACTCTTTTACCACTAATTATAAGCAAACATAGACAGATCAATTTGAATCCATTAATCTTGATCAGCTATGATCAGCTATTTTTACATATTTGACAATGTTAAACATGAACCCGCTGGTTAGTCTAGCTAGTTATGATTACACATTTGTCAATGACCCCAGCCAGATGGACAGCAAGTTTGTAATTTCAATGATTAATTGCAGTTGCGGTTTCTCAATTTGTAAAACCAAAAATAAATAAAACATTAGGCATCAGTAGTTTAGACATTGAAAATAATCAAGCATGTCACAATCAAATTATAATTTAGTTTAAATGTTGTTGGGACTAATTAACAAACATTAATACATTCGATTTTCATAATCACTGTTAGACGTGTCAGGATTGAGGCAAGAATTCATGGAGCAAAATACATAGAAATCCCTTCAGAAAACCTGATTTAGAACACATAGGACCTCAGGCTGGGGCAAAGATTAATCATTCACAACAACAATGACCCAAAGCACACAGACAAGACAATGCTGTAGTAGCTTTAAGACAAGCCTGTAAATATCAAGTGGTCCAGACTCCCATGGAGCATCAGTGCGGAGACATTACTCTTAAAATGATCTACAGGGAACAACGGGAGAGTCTGACTATAGGAATAGTTATGAGTACTTATATAGGGGCTAAATAGTGTACATTTGACACTACTGTGAACAGGTTTAGGATCACTTATCCTTGTCCCACAATGTCCTTGTTTTAGAAAATAATGTCATGTTTTTGTCCATTAAATTAACATAGAATTGATTTGAAACTGATTTTGAATGGAATATCTACATGTACATAGGCTCAATACCTCTGTACACAGAGGCTCAATATCAGCAATCATTGGTCCTGTGTTCCAATAGCACGTTGTGTTTGTTAATCCAAGTTTATCATTTAAGGTCAATTGATCATTAGAAAACCCTTTTGCAGTTATGTTAGCACAGCTAAAAACTGTCCTTCTTTAAACTAATTGAGTATCCATAAAATCAGTAATTGTGGGTTGGATTACAGGACAAAAACATTATTTCTTTTGAGACTCAGTCTATTCTTGTTCTGAAAAAAGAAAGCAATTAAGTGTGAGAAATTGCCAGTCTCAACAAGATGCAGGCCTTAGAGTTGCAAAGCCATATCTCAGACTGGCCAAAAAAAAGAAAATATTAGGATGGGCAAAATAACATAGACACTGGACAGAGGAAGCATGGTGGAAGCAATGCGATGGTCTGGGAGTGCTTTGGTACTGGGCAAAATTAATCTTGTCGAAGAAGGCTATCACTCGCCATGCCATACCCTTGCCATACATTGCTTGATTGGAGACAATTTCTCAAAGCAAAGTTCTAAACTCTGCAAGAACTATTTAAGCAAGCTGGTATTCTGTCTATAATAGAGAGGCCAGCACTGTCACCGGATCTCAACCTTATTGAGCTGTTGTGGGAGCAGCTTATGTAAGAATTGCCAATTAAGCCAATCCAACTTGGGAGGTTTTTCTGGAAGGACATTTTGAACTGGAATGTCAAAGGTCTACAAGGCTATAATTACTGCTTTATTTAAGCAAAGTTTGAAGGACACAGTTTTTTTTTTCAATTAAATATATCAATACTACTGCCCTTTGTCAAAGGCTATATTTCCTATTTAAAGTAATTTTTTTTTTAAACAAAAACATTTCTAAGTGACAATGTTTTGAATGGTAGTGCTTATTTCATATTTTTCTTTCAATAAATCAGAATTTTTCACTTTGTGATTATTGGTGATTGTCTATAGATTGAATACATTGATCTGTGCTCCGTAACACAACAAAAGGATGAGTAGGGTATCTGAAAACTTTCGGAATGCATTGCGAAAAGTATTCAAGTCAAAAGTGTTGGACAATTCAGTAGTACCACTTGGAATTCTTCTGAAACGTTTTGGCTAATCTCAACCTCGATTGTCTAATTGACTATTTTCTGTAACATCAGGGACATGGTTGTTGTCACCAAATAGTGATGGTTATCATATGCCTTTTGGAATAGTCAAGAGAAACCTGGACTAGCCCAACTGTACAAGCAGATCTGTCACTCAAGCAAACAGGATTGCAAAACTTGACCCTGATCCCTGAATGGTCTTGGCGATGGGCTTGCCATTAAATGTCATTCGCAGGCATTTTCATCTTGGTACTGATGGAAGGAAATTGTCTCTTTTCAAAGCTCAATTGTTAGCATTTTATTATAAAGAGCTACTTGAACAGGGTCAGTCACACCTATTTTAAGATCAATGCACATGCATCTTTAAAAGTTTTTTTCTCTCTCAAACCCTGTGAGAAAAAAAAAGCTTTACCCACTTGCTTTGTGCTACTGATGTATGAGGCTTTGATTGATGAGGCTCCTCAAAGTGTTCACAGAACAGTTATGGAGACAATTGTTTAATAACCATTTTGATCAATACAAACACATATTATACTCATAAATATACATTTAATTTCCTTGTCACTTCAATGTGGTATTCACCCAAAAATGTGTATTTGTCACGTCTCCGCCTAGTGGCGGCCTCTCCCCTGTGCGCGCGGTCCCCCAGCGTTCGACGTCGCCGGCCTTCTAGGCACCACCGTCCGTGTTTGTCTTGTTCCCCATGTCCTGTGAACGCATCCCTCCCGAACTCCTTTCAGCTGACGCTCATCAGCTGTGTATATAATCCCTCGTGTGTCTTGTCTCTGCGTTCGTTATTGTCTTTCTGTTTAGTGTGTGCTCATTGGTGCTGCTCAGTGACTTCGTTTCACTTGTCTTCATTAAATGTGATTCACGGAAGACGTTATTATACTCTTGCCGTTCCTATGATTGCAGGAATAAACTCCTATCGACAATCGCCTATCTGCAGTTTGGTCCAATCCTTCACGACACCTGACAGTATTCACAAAAACAAAATGTTTGCGTCAAAATCGCTGTGTCAATAGTTGTTCTTATGTTGTAGAGCATGAGAAAATATGATAAACAAATGCTATTTAAGAATTTGTAAAATGCTTTTCATAATTTCTTATCATTACAGTAAGCAGGCTTTTTCAGACAAGCTCCAAGTACATGACGATAGTATCATGCATGGACAGCCTGGGACACCGATGTACATTGCTGTTTTAATAATCTTTGCCATATAAATAGGCTTACCGTACATATGCAACCTCTAGATTGCAGGCCTGCCAAAGTCCAAAGCAAGGCAGCCGTGACTGATTTTATTAACTTATTGTTTTCATTTAAAAATAAAGTAAATACTGAAATGTACAGTACAGCCATGGCCAAACGTTTTGAGAATGTATTGGTTTACACAGCAATTGCTGCTTGTTTCTAGATATTTTAGTCAGATGTTACTATGGTAAATTGAAGTATCATCACAAGCATTTATTGAGTGTCAAAGGATATTATTGACAATTACATTAAGTACATGCAAAGAGTCAGCATTTGCAGTGTTGACCCTTCTTCTATAAGACTTCTGCAAATCCCCTGGCATGCTGTCAATTAACTTATGAGCCACTTCTTGACTGATGGCAGCCCATTCTTGCATATCAATGCTTAGAGTTTTACTTTGTACTCTTGAGGACTGACCACAAGTTCTTAATGGCATTAAGGTCTGGGGAGTTTCCTGGCCAAGGACCCAAATTGTTGATGTGTTTTTCCCCGATCCACTCACTTTTGCCTCATAGCAAGGAACTTCATCATGCTGGAAAAGGCATTGTTTGTCATCAAACTCTTCTTGGATGGTTGGGAGAAGTGGCTCTTGGAGGATGTTTTGGTATCATTCTTTATTCATGGCTGTGTTCTTAGGCACTTACTTGGCTGAGAAGCAACCCAACACAGGAATGGTCTCAGGATGCTTTACAGTTGGCATGACACAGGACTGATGGTAGCACTCACCTTTTCTTCTTTTTCCGGATGCCCCAAACAATCAGAAAGGGAATTCAGAGAAAATGACTTTACCCCAGTCCTCAGCAGCCCAATCACTGTACCTTTTGCAGAATATCAGTCTGTCCCTGATGTTTTTCCTGGAGAGAAGTGGCTTCTTTGCTGCCCTTCTTGACACCAGGCTAGACACTGCGTCAAGATGTGTTTATCGGGAGGCTTAGCAAACGATTACTTAATGTTAGTGTGATTGAGTTTTTATTTATTTATACCCTAAGAAAGACATTTCTGACCACAAAGTTTTTGCTTACACCTTGTCTACTCAACTAAGGGTCCAACCCAATTGGACTAAATGGGAATGTAAAAGAAAGTATCAACTTGGCTTTGATTTGGAACAGCAAACTGACAAAACTGAAAAAATGATCAAATCAACTACAAGCAAAGTAACAGTTAAAATAAAACCAGTGGTAAAAAAGATAATCTTCTCCTTCATGACCTACTTTGAGTCTTTTTCAGAGATTTACATGAAGCACCTGCAATACTTTGGATTATATATGCAATAGAGAGCATCAATCCATTTTATGTCCCATCCGTGTAGCTTTCATATCGACACTTGACTCCTTGGAACTCTGCTTCACAAAGATGTTTAAAGCTATCTATTTCGACCCTCACATCTAACGTCTGTGCATGTCTGGGTGCGTGCCTCTATTTTACTCAGCTGTGTATTATTTAAAATAGTTGATAGAATCGTTTTTTTATACAACCATCTGTTTGTAATTTGAAGGATTTAGGCCTGTAGGCACAAATGACCTGATTCACACTAAAGATTAGTTGTTTCTTATATTTCATATTATATATTTATACAGATAAATTGTGGCATGAGGTAAGGATATGGACCAAGGCGCAGGAGTATTTTATTAATGACCGAATGTACAAACAGCACAATAATAAAGCCGAATAGGCTACTCGAGCGATAACTCGCAACACACAAGACAATTACGCACACAGAGCAGGGAAGAGGGGACACACTTATACACTCTGGTCTGTGCCGCCTTCATCGTGGCAGCTAGAAGGGAGGAAACAACGACCGCCAGACCCTGCCAGCACCAGGAGTAGGCACGCCCCCAGGTGGGGATGTGACAAAAATCAACTGAGACCAACGTGTCTTTTATAGCGGAATTCTTAATTACAACAATAAAAACATGTACAGTGGAGGAAAACATTATTTGATCCCCTGCTGATTTTGTACATATGCCTACTGACAAAGAAACGATCAGTCTATCATTTTAATGCTAGATTTATTTGAACAGTGGAGAGACAGATCAACAACAAAAAAAATCCAGGCAGACGCATTTCAAATTAAAGCTGCAAGCAGCATTGAAGGGGCTAAGCTAAGACATGGCGACCAACCAAATCGTCTGTGGCGATTGACCCGATCATGTGAAAAGTATTCCTGTAAACGGTAATAGTACATTTTAAATCAGTGGAAAATCAAATATCCGTTGAATACGTTTTGTGAGGATTGGTCTGACAATGATCTGTGCCAATTCTGGGGATCATTGGACAAGAATTGTAGGAGAAGTTGCAAAAAAATGATTGTGTGCGTGGGTGTGTGTGTATGACAGTGTGTAGACCAGTCAAAGGTCAACTTCACCCACTTCTTTCCGCAGGATAGAGGTCACTATTCCTGTGTAAAATTACTGTGTGTGTGGGGGTGTGTGAGTGAGTGTGTGTGACAGTGTGCAGACCAGTCAAAGATAAACTTCACCCACATCTTTCCACAGGATAGAGGTCGCTATTCCTGTGTAAAAAAAAAGCTTGTGTGAGTGTGAGTAACCGTGAGTGTGTATACTGTGTGAGTTTGAGATTGTGGGTGAGTGAGTGTGAGTGTGTGTGTGTGTTTATGACAGTGTGTAGACCAGTCAAAGGTCACTATTCCTGTGTATAATAGGCGTGTGCGTGAGTGTATGTGGGAGTGTGTGAGAGTGAGTATGTGAGAGTGTAAGTGTGTGTGTGTGAGAGTGTGTGTATTACAGGGTGTAGACCAGTCAAAGGTCAACCTCTCCCACTTCTTTCCGCAGGATAGAGATCACTATTCCTGTGTAAAATGAGTGTGTGTGTGTTTGTGAGAGTGTATGTGACTGGGTGTGTGAGTCTGTGTGTAAGTGATTGTGAGTGTGTGGGTGTGTGTGTGTGTTGGGGGGGGACTCTGGTGATGGAAGCCACTGTGTGGCCCAGTCAATGGACCTTGTTCAATTTTGATTGGCTGTTACAGGCAAAGTATTTTGAATATCACATTTTCTACTGATAACTTCTTTGAGGCTTGGTCTGAAGATCATCTCATTAAATTATAGAGAAAGAATATTATAATTTGTGGCCTGTGAAGCTTTTTGAAGTTCAAGATGGCGGACGTTCTGAACAACCAAAATGGAAACAATCAAATCAGATCAAATTCTATGAGTGTCGAAACATTGCACGTTTGACGATTTACTGTAGCGCCCCCTAATGGCCCAGGAAGCTGAAACTTTTGCAGTATGTGACAGGCCTATAGGTCAATATACCTACCAAGTGTGGTCGGGATTTGATGTTCCTAAACACTTTAAATTACAACTTTAATATAATTGGCTTGTGGCGGTCACATGGTTTGTATTACCAACTCCATATTAATTGCAGTACTACTACACTATGCCCTCTTGGTACCCAACAAGTTTGGCTAAGATCGGTGTTTGCATTCATGAGTAATGAGCTAAAATACTTTTTTCAGCAACAGCGCCCCCATATGGCCAATCGGGTCAAAACTTTGTAGGCCTCATCTGGTCCTCCAAAAAACGTACAGTTTTTTGCCATCGCCGACAACTTTTGATTGGCTGTTACTGACAAACCGCTTTGATAATCAAAAAACCTTCTGAGAAATTTTGTGTGGCTTCATCTTATAATCAACTATGCAAAAAAACGGGACGAATAAACAAAATGTGTGACCTGTGAAGCTTTTTTAAGCATTTACGTAAGATGGCGGAAAATCTATATATCCGCAAAATGGCATCATAAACACATGTCCAACTTTGACCCGTTGGTGGCGCTGAAGTGAGTGAGGCAGAAATATGAAGATGTCCTTAACAAGAATGCCAATAAAAATCTACTTTTTACCACAAGGCTCTATGGGCTGCCATAGACTCCAATGGCAGAAGAAGAAGTTGAAAAGAAGAAACACAATAGGTGCTTCGCAGCTTTGCTGCTTAGCCCCTAATAAGTTATACATTGATTTGCATTTTACTCAGTGAAATAAGTATTTGACCTTTTTGCAAAACACGACTTAGTACTTGGTGGCAAAACCCTTGTAATCACAGATTGCAGACCGTTCTTGTAGTTGGCCACCAGGTTTGCACATATGATCAGTTTGTTTATGTACCCCACTCCTACAAAGTGTTGCAGATGTTCATGCACAAGAGTTTATCATTTTCCAAGAGTGGTGTGAAACCAGCTTATTGAAGAGAGAGGTCGAAGGTGAAGGGGAAGAATATTGCTAGCTAAAGGCACAGTACCACCGTAGTATACAGCACATAATCTTGTCGGCCATTCTGGAGTCATGGATGGATTCTAGCAATGAAACATCTTGTCACAGCTGCTCCGCGTGGCGCTGCGTGCTCTCTCCCTTGCCGGCGTACTAACTGCCATGGAGACGATGGCAGCAGCACACCTCAGACACACCTGTACGTCATCAGTCATTGACACTGTTATTTAAGTTCCTTGTTTTTCACCCACCCCCAACTGGTTATTGTGGATTCAGTTGTCTACTATGTTAATCATGGGGTGCTGTTAATATTATAAGTAAAAGTCTAAAAGTGCTCTTTGTATTGTTGTTTTATTTTTTGCCTCTAGCTTTTCCCTCGAACCTCACACAACCATAACTGTGTCTTCTTTAATCAGCTAAGAACAATAAGCAACTCTGATGCACACACTATCACAAATAAAATATGCTATCAGCATGGAAAAACCAACCCTAAGGGACATTTCCGACATCTTGTGGAATCCATGCCCAGACAAAATTTGTAGGCAAAGGTGTTTGACCATGTACTAGATTGCTGAGCCTAATAGACATTTGAATAAGTGGATGCACTGCCTAATAAATATGACAATTTGCTGAAAGTTAGAGGAATTTAATTTGGACTTTGAGTCTTGCTGCTTTGATAAATTGTCAAAGCATGTCTACTCAAGCTGAAGACGTACAGGCTAATTATAGCATGTTGTTTAAAAGCTGTTTATTGTGTTTGATGTTAGATTTCACAAATAATTAACAGCCAGTACTTTTTTTAATCATAAAAACTATTTTGGTTACAGACCGGCAAGATGTGGAAAGTAGTTCACAAAAAAGATTCAGCATGTTACTTTATTGTCAATACTTTGTGACTTTCACATTTGACACAAATTCCTAGCCAAGAGAATTATGGATATGAACAACAGAAATAAAACGATTCCTTTTTTAGGGTCATATTTCTTTTGTGATATCTGATAATGATTTTTGTTGATGCTTATGCTGCTGCTGTATGAAATGCACATTCAGAAGATCAAGTGTATCCATCCCCCGTGTTTGTTGACAAGCGGCATAAGTAGCATCCCCTCATGTTACGCCTGAATAGTCTTGGTTATCAGTGCCAACTTTTGGTGCTGATATTCGGGAGACTGGGACGTGTTCACACCCTGACAGTACCCGGCCTTCACATGACAGGCCTACGTAAGCCAAGAGTAAGGAAAATAACAAGGTACTTTTTAACGAGTAATGGGACTCCTTGCGGTGTGGGGTTGTACGTGTTAATATAAAGTATGTATCTTTAAATGTCCACACCGGATGTGACCGTAAAAATATGTATTTCTTTTGGAATTTTACTTAAATCTTGGAATGGCATGACTTGTGGCCTCAAAATAAGATTGTTAACAATAAGAACGATTGTGCCTTTGTGTGTGCGCATGCAGTTATGCATGTGCCTCCATGAGTGCACGTCCCTGTTGTGATGCCTCGCTGCAGTGCTTGAGGACGTTGACCTTGGCAAGGCTGTGTCCCATACAATGAGCCTGGCAGCCTAGCTCTCCGTGGCAGGCTTTTATGAATGAACAACTGTGACCAGAATGTTAATAGGGCGTACAAAGCTAAGCCCAGTGCTGAAATACACAACCCGGCACAACACAGACACAATTCAATAAGAACAAATTGCCGTTCAGGGAAAATAATGACTCCACTCTATTAACCACATATATACCATACCAAATAGGTACAAATTGCGTTTAATGCCAGCTAAGTATTTGAGGTGTGGTATTGGTCATTAGCTGGTATGCCTTTAGCATGTAGCATATGTTGTGTCTGGTGACATTTGCCGTTACTTTCCAGAATTGCTTTGTGATGCCGCTCACATGCAGACTCTCTACAGAGACTTAACTTGAATGCTCAGACTTTGGCTTAGTCTCAGATTAAAAGGTACTGTAGACCTGTCTTGATACCACTGAATGCATGATATTACGACACACATTAGTTCTGGCTTTGTGGACAAATATCCAATTTGCTGTTTTTTTTTTCAATTTTGAAAGGGGAAATTTAACACTGAGATTTGGGCATAACTTGCAAGGTTAAGACATTCCAATTCTGATCTGTTCTCAGAACACATAGAAACCCAGAAATTGATAGGACATTTAAGCAGATACTGAAGACTTTCATTCTTGTTGAAGCTGCTTATTATAAAACTGTTGTATTTTTTGTGGGCTACTTCAATCTACTGCAGTACTGATGTTAAAACTCAACAGCTTTTTCTTTCTTGTTAAAGTTTTTGTACTGTTTGGTCTGCATGGGTGTTCATAAAATACATATATATATACATTTGAAACAGAAACCCACCTGCAGCACAGTCTTTGGATGAAAACTCAAACTCTGCCCGTTGTTACGCTGTGTATATTTTTCCAAACTTAAAATAAAAGCCTATAGGAGAGTGATGAGCCAAAGCGGTTAAATCCAATGATCTCCCCTGCTGAGGTACTTTTTCTACATGGAAGGAATATCCTGTACCCACAGAGTAATAGCCTACACCTCAAAATGGCACCAATTTATATTTAGTAACAAGAAAATGAACCTGGCAAGACTGTTTCTGCTAACCCACAATTAGGAGGGATCAATGAAACTGTCCACTAAACTCACCAGCATCTGAAAGACCCAATCACAGATCAGACAGCAGAGATCGCGCGTGGAGTAGTGAAAAACGTACTATTAAATATAAAGTGTCATCATGTAATCGAGAGCAATATGTTTGTTGACGGTGCAGCTCATCCATGGCAAAATAAACATAAAGTTTTACTTTCTGCTTACTATAATGTAGCTACTGGAGCTTCTAGCCAGCTTCGTTTTAGTCTGTAGAGTACCTATAATGAAATACATTACTCAAATCACTCCATGATTGGTTTGTTTCTTTAGAAAACAATAACCATTTAATAGCCAACCTATATGCTATGTGAACTACGTTCATGTAAAACGAAATCGAGAGCAATATGATCACTGTCGGTAAAGTCCGTCCATCACAATATAACTACTAAAGCTACCAGAGCTTGTAGCCAGAACAATTTTAGACAATCCTGAACAAATTGAACACCACGCTATTAACACTACACTATTAAATCGTCAGTCACTCACTCAGTAAGAGACATTTGCTCTTGTTGGCCGGCTTTGCTTACGCGGTCCGGAAAAGAAAAGTGTGAAAAATAGTCCTTTTTGAGGAGGATGTTTACTGTGAGGGAAGACAATGAGTGATTTAAGCAACATCACCATGCTCTCTGGGATCAGTTATTCTCTTCTTGTGAACAGCCCTGTTTCTCTTACAATAATACAATAAATATCATAAAATCTACTTGCTGTCAGGGTTGTTGTCATTTGACCTTTGGATTTACATTTTTCTTTCACAAAATTACTTTGAAGAAAGAAACTGAAGAAACTGTTTCAATTCAGCTATGAAAATGTTGTTACTCTTTGAAAGCCTTAAGGATGTTTAGGTGTGAAACAAATAAGAGTGGATATGTGTTTTAAAACATGTATGATGCTGTGAAACTTAGATATTATCTGGCTGGAATTGCTTGCTCAGCCTTATAATGGAGAATGGATAATTTAGCTGTATAGTCAGTCAACTAGTTTTGTGTTTTCTTATGTCTGTTCTGATATAATTTACACATTGGAAATGCCAAAGCTTCACTTATCTATAAAAAGTAATATGTGGTTGAGATGTATGTGTAATAAGGTTATTTTTGTTAAGTTTAGCAGTGGACCTCGAATATGGAGCAGAGGGGGAGGGTAGAGAGGGGAGAGGGGAGAGGGGAGAGGGTAGAGCACACATCATGAGCCAATTCTTTATTGTGTTGAGTGTGAATAGTATTTAGTTCCGAAGTGTATACACATTGGGAGAAAACAAATTGTATTATTCTATGTTACTTGTTTTTTTTGTTGGTCTGAAATGTGTAAGGATATGTTATTTATTTTGAGAATTGTCAATAATCTACAGAATAACTCTAACATTCTATGGCTGTCTAATGGGCTAACAAAACATGTCTTGTTTTTCTTGGAATCCCAGAATGCCCCTTTTAGAGATTTATTGTACACAGTCATGGCATGTCTGTAGTCTGGGAGGAATGAGTGGGAAGCAGATGTAAAATGGAATGGCAGAGAAAGCTGTTAGTCTTAGCTTGGTGATTTAGTGTTAGCATCCCAAGGCTAATGGATAGCATCCAACTGAGAATAATGTGATTAAAACAGCCTCTTTGGAGAATTGCTGAGGCATATTTTGACTACAGCATACAGGGTGATAACAGCCATGTGCTACACTGTAGGTAAATTATTAATTGTTCTTAACATCCCCTTGAAAGGTTTAGAACTTGTTCACACCTCTCAAAGGCAGTCAGTGGGTAGGAATAAAAGCTAGTTAACCACTCCCCACTAGACTACCTGTCATTATCTGTCAGTGGGGTAGTCAGCTAAGGGTTTAAAACTGGTAAAGGTACTTTAAAATCAACTTTAAAATGTTCAAGTGTAAGCACCACGCAATGTAAATATTTTGTGTATTAAGTTGAAGAAAATAGATATTACAAAACATCTTGTTAAGTTAATAATGACAGAAAATGTATAAATTATTTGTAATTTATAAAAAATAGAATAAAACAGTGTTTACAAAACAGCCAGAGCACACATGCAGACATACTTTCTCTGTACTGTGGTTGTGATCCAGTGTAGGGAATTGACATAATGGCCGTCTCTTTTCGCATAACAGTATTGCTTTATTTACCTTCTGACTGTGGCACATGGGGTTTAAACCAGCAGTCTCTGAACTTACCAAAGGCAGTTGCAAAAGAAGTGTCATCACCTTTGCATCTCAAGTGGAAGCCCTTGTAATGCCTTGAAAACCACTACTTCAAGGCTTTGCTCTGAACACACCAACAACATTTGCCCGCATGAAGTGGTTTTCTATTGGCCCATGAAGCAAGGAAAACACCTACTTCAGTCTCAGCGCTTAAGACATCAATGATTAAACGACTCCATGCTTTCACTGCTAACTGGCTTGTGATTTCATGCATCCATGTGAGCACCAGCCCAGGGTTGTGTTCAAACTCTTTTGGAGCTGGTAAAATCAGATCTGGGGACAGCTCTTTACCTAAACCTTCAGAATGGATTATGTTTTAGCCTATATGATGAAGGAAACAATACTGTTACACACAGGAAGACAGCCAGGAAAATCATTTTGTGTGTGTTGTGGCTCAACAGTGGGAAACAGCACCGTGTATTTACGCTGCGTGTGGATATGTATGCGGGTATGTGTGTGTCCGGAACATAATGGATGAGACCTAGAACTAAAGACAAAACTTCCACACACTCTCACCATGTCTTCACATATAATGATATACAGAGCAAGGGTATTGCTGTCAGCCTATACAATCCATACACCATTATAATAATTTAAAGCTCAGGACGGCTCCCTGTGTTTCCAACTTCAATCTGTATGAGTGATACTATCTAGTATACAGCCTTGGCCAAAAGTATTGGTTTACACAGATATTGCTGTTTAAATATTGTTTTATATTTTTGTCAGATGTTACTATGGTATACTGAAGTATAATTACAAGCATTTCATAAGTGTAAAAGGCTATTACTGACAATTACATTAAGTACATGCAAAGAGTCAATATTTGCAGTGTTGACTCTTCTTCTTCAAGACCTCTGCAATTCACCCTGGCATGCAGTCTATTAACTTTTGGGCCACATCCTGACTGATGTGGGTTTTTGTTTAACCACACGCCTCTTGAGGATTGACCACAAGTTCTTACTCTGATTAAGGTCTGTTAAGTTTCCTGGCCATGGACCCATAATGTCGATGTTATGTTCCCGAGCCACAAAGTTATAACTTTTGCCTTATGGCAAGGTGCTCCATCATGCTGGAAAAGGCATTGTTTTTCAAACTGTTCTTGGATTGTTGGGAGAAGTGGCTCTTGGAGAATGTTTTGTCTTTATTCATGGCTGTGTTCTTAGGCAAAATTTTGAGTGAACCCAATCCCACACATCAATGGTCTCAGAATGCTTTACTGCTAGCATGATGGTAGCGCTCACCATTTCTTCCCCGGACAAGCATTTTTCCGGATGCCCCAAACAATCTGAGAGGGGATTCATCAGAGAAAATGATTTTACCCCAGTCCTCAGCAGTTCAATCCCTGTACCTTTGACAGAATATCAGTCTGTCCATTATGTTTTTCCTGGAGATAAGGGGCCTCTTTGCTGCCATTCTTAACAGCAGGCCATCCTCCAAAAAGCCTCACTGTGCTTGCAAATGCACTCACACCTGCCTGCTGCTTCCTGAGCAAGCTCTGAACTGGTGGTGCCGCAATCCTGAAGTTCTTGATGATCTGATGAATTGTAAATCTAGGTGTAGTCTTACTAGCAGCAATGTCCTTGCCTGTGAAGCTCCTTTAGTGTAAAGCAATGATGATTGCACATGTTTCCTTGCAGGTAACCATGGTAAACAGAGGAAGAACAGTGATTTCAAGCCCCACCCTCCTTTTAAAGCTTCCAGTCAATCAGCATGACAGAGTGATCTCCAACATTGTCCTCGTCAACACTTTCAACTGTGTTAACAAGAGGATCGCTGACATGATATCAGCTGGTCCTTTTCTGGCAGGGCTGAAATGCAGTGGAAAAGTTTTTGGGGAACGAATTAAGTTCATTTTCATGGCCAAGAGAGACTTTGCAATTAATTGCAATTCATCTGATCACTCTTCATGACATTCTGGAGTTTACACAAATTGCCATCAGAAAAACTGAGGCAGTAGACTTTGTGAAAATTAATATTTGTGTCATTCTCAAAACTTTTGGCCACGGCTGTACTGTATATTTCATTGCTGTCAGAACACTTGGTCAGACTATTTAAATAACTGTAACTGTAATAAATGTACTGTAAGGTTTATTAAAGATTTCTCCACTGTTAAAGAAAGCATATAATATGTTAACCCTAGAAAAGCTAGGCGAGACATCCCTTCATCCTAGACATATAAATACCCCACCCTTGTTTTTAAATGTTATATTTTCTATGAAATAAACTATTTGTGTTCCATCAATACATTTAAGACAATGTTATTATTTTTCCAGGACTCCACAATGTATGTTTTTTTAGATACTGTACTACATGTTTTCTATACAGTAGCAGATTCAAATCTTTCTTAACCAACTTCAAATTCAAGTGAAAAGCTATAATAGTTTTTTTACAAGACCAACCACGGTTTTACATGAGCAGGTGGCAACAGACCAATAAAATAATATTTTAGCCCTGACCTTTTTTTCCCAAAAACTGTCTTGTAACTTATCATTTTTATTTGCAGACCACATGCACAATTTACGTAGAGACACATGAAGGTTCAGATGCTTCAAAACGCTTAGTTTTTTTATTTAATGGAATTTAAGTCCATCTTATGCCTTCCAATTTGTAACATATCACACAAATCTGTTGCACTTTAGATCCTAGATTACATCTTACATTTTCTTTTAGGAATTAAGAATGTAGTCACTGTACACCAGTTGCAATGTTTGCGAAAAAGGGTCCATTGTAACAGACAGGTTGTGTATTCGTTGAAAATCACACAAACATGTGTTGTGATAGTATGTATTGTTCGGTTTATTCATATGGAGTTCAAATTTTTTATTTTTTGCTGACTGGTGTATTTTTCCTCTTGCTTTCACTTCTCCGTCAGGCTGACAACAGGTATGTGAAAGGAAAGTTGAATGAAAGTGTTAAACAGAATGGGGAAAGATTCCTCTTGAAGAAGGCAGTAGCAATGTACAAACCTCATATCTAGGACATGTTATTCAAGGGGCACGGTCTTCCTTTGAAGTGCTGTTATCTTTATGAAAAGGACCAGAATGTTGACTGTTTGCACCAATGGAGAGCTGTGTTTTGTTTGGAAGAGAGGGATCAGACAGGGATATTTCAATTTTCTTCATGAAAGACAGGAATATCAGATGGTCTTTCCCAGAAATGAGCAGCACTGGCTCAGCTTTACATTTTGATGTAATTATACAGAGTGAATCCTATTGAGAATAAACACGAATGTACAAGAGTTTCCCTTAATGCTGCAGAGTGAAAATATTTGACAATAAATCTACATTGTTATTTATTTTAAGTAATTTAGGACACAATTACAAGACACATTTACAATACTGAGTGTATTCATTTCATGTTTTTGTCATCATGGTCCTCTAAGACTATCTAATCCCCAGTCTGTGTGTTGCCATGCTTTATCAACTGAGCTATATGGGAACACATTATAGTTAAGCCCATTATTCTCCCCTCGAAATGTCATGATTCCAAATTCACACTTACACCAATGCTCAGTGGATTCGGAAGTGTCAAAGAAGCACATCTCGAAAGCACAGCTGTTCTGCTTCTTAACCCCACAGCGCTTAAGTTTTCACTCGTAGTTACGCACTTCGCGAACAACATTCTCCTGCCATCAACCATGGTTACACTTGCAGGTGCCCAACTCACCACAAGGAGATGGTAGAACGCAATCATACAATGCAGCCTTGTTTGTAATCTATCCGTCCACCCTGGGTGAGACTGAGATCATTTGCACTAGCCAACTCCAAGGCAGCGTAGGTATGCAGTGACCTCAATGACACGGTTGTACTGCAATGTACTGAGACTGCATCTCCGTTCAGGAACTTTTTATCCTCACGGTTCGCTGGTCTCCTTTTTGGGATTCTACTCTCAGAAGGAGGTTATTCAAAGGCTACAGGCCATGTTTATGTTTTCTTTGCTGCAGACGCACATTGCCTGGATGTGGGCACCCAGGTATTTTACATTGCTTCACATGTTTGGGTCATCCTGTGCGTATCCTGTGCCATTTTCATTAACAGTAAGCTTTTATAAAAATCGGCATTAACATTAAGTTAATAAAACGCCCTTTCTGAGTTTCAATCGAGTTGCTTACATTTGATACCTGCGACCCTGGTTATTTGCTGTTGGCCCGACCCAGCCCAAGAGGGGAGTGTGTGCGTTTGTGTGTGTTTACTGTGATGAGAGAGCCAGCCAGCACATTTACACTGACTGATCTAATCTGACGGAGCGGCCTGCTTCCTGCAGCCAGCACATAACTCAATTCCCCCTCGGACACATTTCCCTTTCCGCACACGGACACTAGACACACAGTCATAAGGACACAGCGTGGAAATCATCAGACCTATAATGCATTAACGACAGCAGCTATAACGGCTGCGCTTATGTCATGCAGCTTGTATGGCTCTCATGCTCACAAACATTCAAGCACATACATGGTCAGAAGTCCTGGAAACGAAATAAATGAATGGGTTCACATTATCCATTGACAGGAAGAGGAATCCTTTTCAAAAGCAGATGTGTGCTCTTTATTATTCGCAGGTTTCTAGCATTGCATTTGCCTATAAGGAACGTCAGGTGTAAGGGGTACTTACTATTCTCGGGTTGTGTAGTTGTCTTACCAAGCTATCTTAAGATGAATGCAATGACTCTAAGTTGCTCTGGATAAGGTTCTGTTAAACAAAAATAGAAACGTGTTAATGGGTTTGCATTCTAAATAGCACCCTATTCCCTATGTAGTGCACAATTCAAGGCACCATTTTGGACACACAATCTCGATGGACTTCGGGTGTTTATAACAGACTGGGAAGGGGGGATTAGCAGGGGGATAAGCAATGGGGATAAACAAAGCAGGCTGTGCAGAAGGACAGGTCAAGCTAAAGGAGAAGAGTGAGGTACTTTATGGGTCGGTGCCATTAATGAACAGCACAAAATCCTGTTACCTTGACAACAGTGAATGTGCATCTTTACAATCACTGACCTGGCTGTCTCTTGTCCGTTTTGTAGTTTATGATTTTTATTATTTGTTAGTATATTTTATTAGGCGGGTAGGGTTTCCTCGAAGGAGCCAAGGGATTTGAGGTTAGCAGCGGGTGGCAGATTATTTCGTCTGGCTTCCCAAATCAGGTGGATACGCTTTGCTTTGCTACACCACCGCACAGTCTCAAAGACTGAAGTGACGCGTGTCTGATTCCGTTGCACCTCATTTGGCGTGTAAATGGACTTGCCACCACAGAGTACATGCCTCTGCTTGATGAAGAGATGATTGCAAACAAACTTGCAATCAAAACCAAGAAATGACACTACCCACAAACCTTCTGCCTAATACCAAATCAACCACTAGCCCCTAGAGATTGATGTACATCCCAGAGGATTCCATGGTTTTAGGCAATAGCTAAGTTTTTCCAACTTTTCGGAAAGGTTAGTTATATTTTTTCTTTACTGTTAAATTAGGGTGGAAAAGAGCAATGATGTACAGTATAGATAATTACTGATTGTAATGCATATCGATGAGCCAGATCTAATACCAGACAATCTGGACCCCAAAAACTATCGTTCCTTTGATTCTAGAGCTGTGAGTACAATCTGAGCCAAGATACCTAGACCTTAAATTGATCATCTACTTGCCTTGCGACGGTACAGTAACCTAGTACAAGTATTGTTTAATCAATGGCATTACATGCCACATACTAATGCAATAGCTTTGAGTCACATGGATCATGGAATAACCTTGTTGGAGTCTGCATCCCTGTATTTATTCTCTAGCTCTTTTCACCAGTTTCATAGAGGTATTTACACATTAGGAAAAGATATTCCGAATGTACATGCCTACACAACGAATCCGAACATTTGTGTATTGTTTTCCCTTCAGACAATTTAAATCTCCAAATGACGTTTAATTAGCTCTTATCTATACAGCATTGAGTGTATACATTTTCAAATGTTGTTTTGTTTTTCGGTACCCACAAAACTGACCTTGTAAGCAACATGCAATACCAACTCTAAACCAAGCTTTTGCTGGCAAATCCCTACATTGAAGGCTTTGACCAAGATGTTGCATAATGTGAAGAGGTGGAATACATGCAATTATCGTTCTGGCGTTCTGATCTGCATCCTAGGTTGTGGTAGACTGCTAGAAATCTTTCAGTAGTGAAATCTTGTGTAGTCAGCAGGGTGCTATGCTGCGACTTGCAAACTTGTGTAACTTGTCCTCTGTTGCTCGGCTACAGCCACAGAGTAGGAGGCAAGCCACGACTCTTCTGAAAATTGCAAGACAAACTTATGATAGGAACAACTTGTGTAATGAGAGCACACAGGTTGCAGACTTCAGGACGAGATTATACAGACAATTAGCATAATGTCACATCCTCCACGATGTAAATACTTGTTTTGTTGTGGGATTTGTGCTGAGCTTTAATCAACAGATGAGGACCAACATGTTAAGTCCTGCTCAGTGTATTCCTCAATAGTATTCTTCACAGGATACGTGTCAGCATGCAACACTCAATTCCTTCCCCCTGGTGTTGTGTGGACACTTCTTTCCTCTCCCTAGGCAGAGAGCAGGAGTTTGTGCGCACTTAATCTTGCAAATTGGTTTGCCAGAATGAACAACATGTTGGGTAGCTTAGATTAGCCACAATTGATGTTATAGCCATTAGCTCCATCATTTTAATATAACCTTTAAAATAGTTGTATCTACTATCTATCTATTAGGAGCATGGCCATTAGCACAACTCATTTTATTTTGAAGACATGTATTGACAGTCCCAATATAAAGGACAAAAAGCTAGTGATTTAGTATATTTTTAAATCAACTCATACGTGTATGAAACAACCCTCTTTAGAGCTGAAAAAACAACTGTGTAAAGCCAATAGAAGAGAAAAGATGATTTGAAATAAAAGTTGCTCACGTGTGGAAAAGGAATATCTGAATGCCACACCCCTGCAAATCCAAGCCTCTTATTTCACAGCACCCAGCATCCATAACCCAGTAGTTTTAAAAGAAAACAGAAAGTGACCCATTGACTGTAAACCAGCAGTTGGGTCATTCAAACAACCCGGTGTAGTGATGTATGCAAAAGGTTCTCTGGGGATACACTTAAGTCCTGGCAAAAGGGAGAGGAAGGCATTTCACACAAGATGGAGAGGAGTGAGAGAAAGAGTGTGGGAGAGAGAGTGATTCATTGGTGCTGATTTTCAATCTAAATGCAAATGTGCAGTAAAAAATATAGTGATCTCCAAAAACCCAAAACTGCATTGTGTGTATGTGTGTGTGTGAGTGTTTTGTTCATTAATAAATCTGCTGTATCAATAACAGTTGTGTTGCATATGTGTGTGTGAGTGAGTTTGAGTTTAAACAAAACTCTTTTACAACTATTCTGCGTTATTTTGTGTGTGTCTGTGTATATACGTATGTGTACTATCCCCTCCATATGTATTTGGACAATATGGCTTTTTAAATTCTGTTGGCTTTAAATTCCAGGATTTTGTATTTGCATCATTACAGAACATCAGCTGTTCTATGATGTCATTTTTATACATATCTGGAGAATACGAGAAACAATGTTTTTCCAGCTGTAGATAGACTTAGCATTCAATTACATTATATAACAATTTGCTAGCTTGGCTAATTTGGCTAACCTTAGACAACGTGATCTACTGATCATGAAAACGCAGAAAATACACAGAAAATAACCATTTGGGAAGTACTCCATTTCACATATAATCTTTCCCCAATGCCTTTATTAGTGGGGTTGCCCCCGCTACTATAATCTCACATATATATTTATTTATTATTATAGCCACCCTAACTCTCCTAAACCTTGCAACGATACCTTCCGGAAACTAGACACATTTTAATAACTGTCAAGTCTCCGTAGTGCAATAACTGTAGGAGAATGTTCACGTTTTTGTGGCAAAAACATAGCCGCACTGTCATGTTCTGGCTAGGGGCCCCTGGCCATCTTTGCGTGCCCGGAGACCTGCCACTAGAGGTGCCTCTAGGCCCTTTGAGGCACCTCGAGTGTCAGTTTTCCCTAATTGGGGAGCCCATTTGAGTTGCATTGTTTCCACTCAGTTTAGTGGGTTATTGTTTGTGCTGTGAAGCCTCTTTTCCAGCCAGTTGTATATTTGTTGTTTTCATTTAGTTAAGTTGCTAGTAGAAGCCGTTATGGCATCATTATAGGCAAAACATGTATATTTGGTCAAGGATCCTTTGCAGGCCAATAACTACCAAAACGTTTTGACTGTACAAAGTTGTTGGATGCATTTGCTGTTCGGTTTCGATTTAGAGATTTAGAAAAAACTTTTATTCAATCAGGAGCCCAACTGCTCACCCAACTGCTGGCTTGACTATGACGTTATCTGCTCTTCCCGGATGGAAGACCAGATGCTAATTGAATTGTTTTTGAAGGGCCAGAAGTAAGCATTCTTCTATCTGGTCTAAATATCAACTTGCAATGTCCCGGGCAGTGAAGGACACATTAGCCTGTTGATCTCCTTGCTATGATCATTAAATATCTCATGGCACTAATTGTAAAAGTAGGGATGTTAAATCAGGTGTACTGGTCCAATCTTGCCCTCACTTGGTAAAATAAGCATTCATAAAATAATTGACTGCTTCATGGTACTCAGAGAACAAACCATTTACCAGAATGTGTTAATTACAACAAAACTACAACAAAATGTAGTTAATAATAACATAATTTTTATATTTCAACAATACTTAATTGAAATTCTGCAAAATAAAGTACTTAAACATTATTTCTTTAGTTCTAAAGGTGCCCTAAATAACACTTGCTCACTCACAAACGTTAAGCTACAAATGAATTAATAACATTTATAAAAAAATAACAAAGCTGCAATAACGCTTTAAATGGTTAACCACAAAACTCTCTGCCCCATGACAACATTTGTAAAATTGCTAATTTTGTTCTCCATTGTCAAGAAGTGGTCATTTAAAATGTTCCTTTCAATGGATCAGGACATTGCTATGAATTTGGCACTACATGGCTGAACAATCTGAGTCCCCAACCGCAAAAAGTTTCAGAACCGCTGTTTTTAAATATTTAGTAATGTAAGCCGCAGAACAGAGAATGAATAGTTTATAGAATGCTGTCTCAGTTACTACCCAGCACAGTCGTGGGTGGTATGGCAAACTGTTCATTTGAAAAGCACCCTGTAAAATATGCAATTGGTGTATAAAACTCTGCAGCAGAACATTTGAGTTACAATGCAGCATGGTCTTAACATTACATGTTTCAACATTTCTATATGGTTCTTCTAAAAACGATGATTCGTCAGATAACCTAAAATGGTTCCCGTATGTAATGAAGAGTCTGAACATTATATTGGTTCCAACTTGAATCTTTATTTTTCTCAGTGAGGGAAACAATGTACTATGTGTTGGAATCATACAATAGCTTCTGATCAGTGGTAGGAACTACAATAAGTTTAAATTGTTTTCATGAGAACCAATTCATTAATGTAAATGTCCTTGAGAGAACCACATACCTCAAATTTAGGTATACTAAAATTACAAGCAATCCTGAATTAATCCAGATTGAAGATGAGTTTGAAAACGCAAAGGCACACCTAAAATATTCCCAAGACATTTATTTATTACAATAAAAGAAAGCAATGTTCTTTCTTTTATTGAGCTCTGGTTACTCAGCTCCCTTAGATCTGCTACGCCAAAGAAATGCTTGGGCAGACCACAAAATTAAACTTAACTGACTTAAATGAAGGTAAAAAAGTATAGACTAATTAATAAACATCTGAATCACTGAAAATTTGGCCAAGCATAATGAAGTTACATATTATGATATATCATGCTCATAATATAATGCGAAAAACTAATATAATTATACATAGCATTTTCAGCAAGGTTGTCATGCCTCAAATCTCTTCACTGAATGCAGCCATTTGTGTACTAAGGCATGTAAAGTCGATCTTCACACTCTGATAGCATACTTTGATTGACAGCCCTGGATTCAAGTCTGGGCTCTGGCTGGGCAACTTAAGGACATTCAAAGAGTTGTCCTGAAGCCACTCTTTTGTTATCTTGGGTCTGTGCTTAGGGTTGTTATCTTGTTGGAAGATGAACCATAACACTCTGGAGCAGGTTTTCATCAAGGATGTCTGTACATTGCTGCATTTATCTTTCCCTCAATCCTGACTCTCCTAGTTCCAGCTGCTAAAAAACATTCCCACAGCATGATGCTGCCACCACCATGCTTCACTGTAGGGATAATATTGGCCAGGTGATGAGTGATGCCTGGTTTCCCCCAAACATGTCACTTGGCATTCAGGCAAAATACTTCAATCAGTGTTTCTTTAGACCAGAGATTTTTGTTTGTCATGGTCTGAGAATCCTTCAGGTGCCTTTTTGCATGCTCCAGAATGGCTGTCTTGTGCCTTTTACTGAGAAGTGGCTTTTACTGGCCACTCTACAATACAGGCCTGATTGGTAGAGTGCTGCAGAGATGGTTGTCCTTCCGAAAGGTTCCCTTCTCGTAACAGTGCAACGCTGTAGGTCTGGCAGTTTTACCGTTGGGTTCTTGGTCACCTCCATGTCTAAGGCCCTTCGCCCCCAATCTAAGAAGAGTCAATTTACGGATGATGGAGGCCGCTGTGATCATTGGGACCTTCAATGCAGCATACATTTTTCTTTACCCTTCCCCAGATCTGTGCCTCGATACAATCCTGTCTCGGAGGTCTTCAGACATTTCCTTGAACTTCATGGCTTGTTTTGTGCTCAGACATGCACTGTCAACCATGGGCCCTTATATAGACAGGTGTGTGCTTTTCCAAATCATACATATACATATTCTTACTGATGATTATGATTTTGGCTGCTCTGGTCCCTCATAAGTAAAGAACAACTGGGCTGATTTTTGCCCTCTGTATTACAGTGAGTTGAATAGTATAGAAATGGTATACTTGTTGAATACTATATATATATATATATATATATATATATATTTGTTGAATACAATGTACACTGGTGCCTTCTGCAGATGTATTTCATGCATTCTACACAAGTGGTGCTGGTTTTACTGTCTTGTCGAGGAGGGCAGAGCAGGCATCTTTCCGTTTCCTGCCATTGCCTGTATCCACTGGATCCATTGTTGGTCGATTGGGGGCAGGTCTACATGGCATAGCTTGATGTGGCATCACTTGCTGCCCATGTTTCATGCCATATTTTGCAGGCTTGTTTGGCATATAGTGTTGGATGGGACAGTGTCCTCTGAATGGAACAAGGCTTTCATAAACTGTAACACGAGGACCAAGATTGTACAATATTGCTAGGATTTCCACAAATTTATCCCACACATCTCTGATTGCAGCTAGTTATGTCTTTCATGTCGATGAGGTCTGATATCACAGTTATCAAAGGAAATCAACCGGGAAATTATGTGGAATTCTTGCAGAGACATTGTTGCCTGAAATATTGGCCTTCCATTCTCTTCATTCCACAGGCTGCCCATTGCTTCTCCGTTTGACTTCTAGACAGCTAATATAAACAATCCAATGTATGCATACAAGTCAATCCACACAGCTCCCCTACAAGTTGGTCATGTTCAGTACAATCTTCTCTATTTCTTGGGGTAAAAAAAGCAGATTGTACATGGACTTGTGACAGCATATTGTGTAGGCCCTGGAAGCATTTTTATTACATTGGAAGCGGAGAGTCTACCATTACTTTTTTATGGTGTTGGTGACCATTCTGTATGACCATCTTTAGACTTCCATGTTCTCCCTTTGGATGATTGTTGTTGCATGCACTCTCATCTGATTGAGGGGATGGTATGGCAAATTTTCCTCTGAATCCTCTTAACTGAAGACAAAATCTGGATCCTCAACAGCATTGTCCTTTATCTCTAAAATGTCCTCTGTCTCTGAAACCTCTTCGTCTGTTTCACACTCACAGTCCAGAATTTGTACTAAGACTTCATTGACTGAATATTTTGCTTGCACTTGCACGGGGAATGAAAAGCTTGGGAAAGCTCATTTCACCCAAACATAATTCTAAAAGTGCCAGCAGGACCATTCAAAACAAAATACATCAAAGACACTTTTTTATTTAGCATCTGTGCAAATATATATATATATATACACATAAAAGCATCCGGGTCAAAGTGACCCACAACATCATGTTTGTATACTAAATCTACACAGACATCCCACAACACATCTGTGGGTCCACATTTTGCAGTCAGGTTCATGACCCTAAATGAGGAAAAGTCACGTAATTTCAAGGCAAGAAACAAATGTTAACTAATATTTTAGACAACTCATACGTGGAAATGGGTCAAATTGACCCGCAACTTAACAGGAGAGTTAATGTATCATTTTCAGAAAAATGGAGATCCGGTTATTAAATGTTTTTTTTATTTTACATTATAATACATTTTCTATAGGCCTACTTCATTCTGAAATGAATAGAAGACCTCACAGAGGTCAGATGTTTCTTGTAGTGGGCCGCCAGGTTTGCACACATCTCAGGAAGGATTTTTTCCCACTCCTGTTTGCAGATCCTCTGTAAAACCATTAAGGTTTTGAGGCTGACTTTTGGCAACTCAAACCTTCAGCTCCTTCCACAGATGGTCTATGGGGTTAAGATCTGGAGATTGTCTAGGCCACTGCAGGACCTTAATGTGCTTCTTCCCGAGCCACTTCTTTGTTGCCTTGGCCATGTGTTTTGGGTCATTGTCATGGCTTGAATACCCATCCACGACCCATTTTCAATGCCCTGGCTAAGGGAAGGAGATTCTCACCCAAGATTTGACAGTACATCCATCGTCCCTTTGATGCAGGGAAGTTGTCCTGTCCCCCTTACAGAAAAACACCCCCAAAGCATATTGTTTCCACCTCCTTATTTAACGGTGCAGATGGTGTTCTTGGCATTCCTCCTCCTCCAAACACGGTGAGTTGAGTAGATGCCAAATATCTCGATTTTGGTCTCATCAGACCACAACACTTTTACACAGTTTTCATCTGAATCATTCAGATGTCCATTGGCAAACTTCAGACGGGCCTGTAAATGTGCTTTCTTGAGCAGTAAGACTTGCGGGCGCAGCAGGATTTCAGTCCTTCACAGTGCAGTGTGTTACCAATTGTTCTCTTGGTGACTACGGTGTCAGCTGTCTTTAGACATTGACAAGATCTTCCTGTGTAGTTCTGGGCTGATTCCTCACCGTTGTCATGTTTATTGAAACTCCACGAGGTGAGATCTTGCATGGAGCCCCAGACTGAGGGAGATTGACAGTTATTTTGTGTTTCTTCTCACCAAGCTGCTTGGCAATGGTTTTGTAAGTCCGTTACAGCCTTGTGTAGGTCTACAATTCTGTCCCTGACATCCTTGGACAGCTCTTTGGTCTTGGCCATGGTGGAGAGTTTGGAATCTGATTGATTGCTTCTGTGGACAGTTGTCTTTTAAACAAGTAACACAATGAGATTATGAGCACTCCCTTTTAAACAATGCTCCTAATCTCAGCTCGTTATCTGTATAAAAGACACCTGGGAGCCAGAAATCTTGCTTATTGATAGGGGATCAAATACTTATTTCACAGAGTAAAATGCAAATCAATGTATAACTTATTTGAAACGCGTTTTTCTGTTCTTTTTGTTGTTACTGTCACTGTTCAAATCAACCTACCATTAAAATTACAGACTGATTTCTTTTTCATTGGGCAAATGTACAAAATCAGCAGGGGATCAAATATTTTTTTCTTCCACTGTAAATGTAGATGTCCATTTACAATCTTGTTTTCAAAAAAGTAGGGGCGCTAAGTAAAATGTAAATAAAACCAGAATGCGTGGGTGAAAACAATATAATTTCTCAGTTTCAACATTTTTTTTTTTTTTTTCAATAATTAAATGTATTTGCAAATAATATTCTAATATTATGTTCATGATGTTTTAATATACACATCACAGCATTGGCATACATTGTTGTATGTATAAATATATCCTAACATTGGGGTAAAAGGAGGAGATAAGTGAAATTGGGATGTGCAAAAGTTCTTTATGACCTTTACATTTACAATGGAATTACATTTACAATCATGGACAGCCAAAAATAACTACCTAAAAGACACACCCCTACCCAGCAACTCCTTATGGTTTAAAATACTTAATATCTGCTCTGGCTCAGAAATGAAGCACTATGCATCAGGAACTCAGAAGCTTATATATAAAACCCATCTATGAAACCTAACGATTGCAACTCAGCAGCTGGGTCATCCAAACAAGCCATAATTTTTTTGAGTGTAGGTTGCCAAAATACATTCTAGTATTATGTAATTATATTCCATTTAAATGTTTTAAAGAATACATATTCTACTGCCAACTGCTCACTCTCATGAAGTTAAGCAGGGTAAGGATGTTAGCATATCTTGTGTTCTGACATTAATAAATGTATTAACCTTTTATCTCTAGTTGTCCTAATTTTATTAAATGGTGTTGTCCACATACCTTTCTCATGCCCTGTAATTAGACTCCACTGTGGAATATCACTGTATCTTTCATGATTGAATCCTTAATATGAAAGTGCTAATCACTGTACTGTATGTTTGATTGAGCACACACATGTGGTCTCCTACACACACACCCACAATATTGCTGGCTGGAGGCAGACAGCTGCCCATTCCTACCTCTTATCTGGCCATTCCAAAGTCCAGTCATGTAACAATCCACACCAACGTTGTGTTCAGATTTTGTGTGTGTGTGTGTGTTATGTTCCTTGTCAATGCGAAAGTGACAAAGACTTCTTGTATGTGGTACAGGCCTCTGTGACTGTGCTTCTGTGTGTGATAACCAAATGTGCTCCGTCAATGGTGCTAAAAAGAACTGTGCAGATTGACAGTTTGATGAGAGGCCCTGTTTATGGTGCTGAAACTGAATATTTATGTCGTCTGATTCTTGGTAATAGGTCTAGTGAAATGTGTCCATGGACCTTAAACAAACAATGCCTCTTTACTTTGTTGAAGATCTCCATGAAATTAAGTAGCTATAAAGTCAGATTGGTGGGAGCTCAGTTCACAGCTGTCATGTGTGCTGAAAACGACTGTGCTGCTTTACGGTCAAATTGGTGAGAGGTTCACTGAAGCTGTCCATAGTCCTAAAATATACTGTGCAGCTTAACAGGTCTGGTTAGAGCCTAATGTAATTTGATAGGTGCTGTCTATTGCACTGAGACAGTGATGTCCTCGGGAAAGCTAATACGTATTTATTCACAGTTTATACACACAAATAAGTATCTAACCGTATACCTAGGGCTATGTGTGGACAGATGAGTGTGTTTGTGTGTGTCTTATCCAGATGCAGATGTGCTAAAAAACCCAGTGCGTCACAGATGGAGAATTAATGGAGATTATGTTATCTTCTTTGGTAATAGATTCCTTATATCGTGTGTATATGACGTACTGTACTGTATGTTGAAAGATGAAACATCTTGGCTGTGACACTGCCAATGACAAGGCTTCCTATCATTGATGTAATATTTTTTCCCTTTTAGTATGCCTGTAGATTTAGTTACTAAAACTAAACTTGAACTTCAAGGAAGAATTGCTACCTCTGACTCTTAAACTGAATAAACGTCCCTGTATAGTTTCCATTATGGGACTGCTTGGCCAGAGCTATTGAGGCAACTTCCATTTGGACTATTAGTCTAGTGTTTCTCAACAGGGGCGGTACCGCCCCCAGAGGTCGTTCGGGGGGCACTGGATGCAATATTTTGATAAAGGGGGTGTTTAGCTGGTGTAGGGGGGCGTTTGTATTAAGGCAAGTTTACACCAAAGATTCACGACAATAGCAGTTTTGACAATGGGTTTTTTTAGCTACTTGCAAAAAACTGTGGTCTGCAATATTAAAACCTGAAAGTTTACACAAATGGACTAGAGCAGGGGCGGGCAAATATTTTGGCTCGGGGGCCACATCAGGATTTTGAAATGAATTGGAGGGCCACATTTTTTTTGGTAATTTGTTAATCATACTTGATTTGGAGGCCAGAAAAGGGCAAAAGTTAAAACATACATTACATATGTACAGTAGATCCCTTATAATGTGTAAATAGTTTAAATTCTGACTGAGATGTATAAGAATAGGCTGGTGAGTTGTTTTTTAATTCCTCTCAAAACAATTTTATTACATTCCGCGGGCCGGATGGGACAGCCTCGCGGGCCGCATTTGGCCCTCGGGCCGTAGTTTGCCCACCCCTGGACTAGAGGGTGTATGGTAACGCAGGTAACGCAGAAAAACACAGTTTTTCCTGTCAGCTTCTTGGGGCCCAGCTCTGTGCTGCCTTCAAGGGAACGGGACGTCAGAGTATCATATATAACATTTCACCCGAATGGCTTGTGTAATCCCCTTGAAAATGGATGCTCTGTGTCATGGTATTTCACGTGGAACAATATTCTACAACCAGACATCTGCCACCTGACCAGCCTATCACAGCAACACCATCAACTGGCATAAATTCAACTTTTCTATGCAGCGTTATGAATCGGTCTTGTAAACATTAACATCATCTTTACTTAGTCTATGAATAAAATTAAATGTGAAAACATGGAACATAAAATACAGGGTTTCCGGTACATGGATTTATCTAAATAAAAGTATTTGAAAAGTAATTTTCTATTTTTAAAAGTCTTAAAAGCAAAAAGAATGTGCTTTTAGCTCTGGTTGCACGCAGCATTTATTATGTTAGATGTCAACAAGACACTTGTGATGGTTGGATGCATTTCTACCAAACACTGTTGTTCGTAAGGTAGATAGCTAGCTAATACCCAGCTAGATAATTTAGCTAGCTACATAGTAGAGATTGATTGCTAACTTTCCTGCAGGTAGCATGGGAAAGTGCAACTTTGTGTGAATCAGAAGTGGTTGAACTATAGCAACTTAGCTTTGTGGTTAAAATCTGTTGACGGGAAAGAAAACAAAAGAAACAAAATATACACTACATTTCTGAACAATTTAATGTTATTTAAATGAACAAATATTAGCATTTCTTAAAACAAGGACATTAATAAATGCTCCCCCCATTTTTTAATGGTTGTGTACATGTAATTCGATTTTATTAGAGTTATAGCTAAACAAATGGGATATATAGCCAATGAAATGTCTAGAAAAAAGATTGAAATTCGATGCCTGTCCTGGCCACTCCATTATAGAGATAATACCAAATGACATCTTCCTTAAAAAATTGTTGGAGCTGTGCTTTGGGTTATTGTCCAGTTGTAGGAGAACATTGGCCCAAATCAAGTGCTGTCCACAAGGTGTGCCTGGCACTGCAAAATGGAGTGTTAGCCTTTCATCTCTAAGATCCCTTTACCCTGTACAAATCTCCCAGTTCACTAATGTGTTTGTTCTGTTGCTAAGTTGTGTATTATGGCCTCCCACACCTATTTCTATGGTTAGGGAGAGTTTGCGTTATTCTTTGAAGGGAGTAGTACACAGCGTGTATGGGATTTTCAGTTTCTTGGCAATCTCTTTAATTGAATAGCCTTCATTTCCCAGAACAAGAATAGACTGATGAGTTTCAGAAGAAAGTCCTTTTCAGCCTGTAATCAAAAGAACTAAAGAAGACCAGTTTTATTGCTTCTTTAATCTGAACAACAGTTTTCAGCTGTGATCAAATAATTGCAAAAGTGTTATCTAATGAACAGTTAGTTTTTTATCTCAACTTTGGAACTACTGAAATTTCTCTCTGCATCATGTGTTGAATTGTTTTCCAACTGTGACCAAAGTGTCCAAGGTGTGCTTCAAAATAAAGATGTTCCCCAGAATACCACCACTGAAAGACACACTCTGGCCTAGGGAACAGAGAATTGCGATGCTGTCAGCACACTGACAAAACTTGTCTATTTAGTCTATGACATGAGCATTCATCTCACTGTCTCTATTTCAAATGTTGAAGGGTACAATGTTTTATAAATGGAAAAGTAAACCTTTGCTATTGAAAACTTTGTCTGGAAGGCCACAGTAGAGCTGAAATGTATGTTTCCAACAAATAGCAAAGCACAAAAGACTAGTGTCCTCTCCCAGTGACCTCTCATTTGATGAACATATAACATATATCTCAATAGCTGCTTTTTTCTTATATATCTTCAGAACAGTGTAAAAAATCTGAAACTTTTTATCAAAAACTGATGCAGAAAAAAGTAATCCATGCTTTTGTTACTTTTAGATTAGATTACTTCTCTTCTCTCCGGTTACCCTGATTAATGAATAAACTTCAATTAGTGCTGAGCACGGCTGCAAGAATTGTAACTATAATGGAACAAAATTTACACTTTACTCCAGTATTGGCCTCTAAACTGTCAGTCTGTTAAGGCTAGGGCTGATTTTAAGGTTTTATTGTTAACCTTTACAGGAATACATGGACTCCTACTTACCTCAATGAAATGATCAGCAACAAGGTTTTACACTGTTATATTATTGTGCCAGGGTAGTAGGGGCAGTTATCCTTCATCATTATAAATCCTTGTAAATTTAAAGAATGTGTTTTCTATATTTAGCTTTTCCCCTTGCTTAAATTGATGTTGACATGAGGTCTTGGCTCACACCTTCGAAGTATCTGGCTCAAAAGACTCATTGCTGTCCTTCCTGATCATTCCCAGGATTAAGTTTTATAGACTCTGGATACAGCCCAGAATCAAATGGATTTATTAATTATTCAAACTTACTCAATAAATGTTAGCCAAAACAGGACTGGTCACCCTTCATGCCTGGTTCCTTTCTAGGTTTCTTCCTAAATTTCAGCCCCTTTATGTAGTTTCTTCTAGCCACTGTGCTTCAACATTGTTGTTGCTTGCTCTTTAGGGAATCGGACTGGGTGTTTAGTAAAAGCTCTTTGTGACAACTGCTGATGAAAAAAGGGCTTTATGAATAAAGTTGATTGATAATGCAGTACACAGCAATTAACATTCCTAACAGAAATATACAAAATTCTAAAACCAAATCATTTAAACATTATTTCGCAGTAGGAGAGCTTACAAATCCACTGCCATAATTTAAAGTACTTTTTAACAAATAGGTTTGAAGAGGTCGTACTTTAATTTCCTAAGATGTAACTTTTCAAGCACTTTAATTCAAACTTGCATGAGTTGTGGCCAAATATAGAACAATTGCACTTTTTTTGTAAAATGCTGTTGGTATCTATACATTTATCAGATCTGCAGCATTGTTCAAACATTTTTATATTTTCAAATGTACAATTCAGGTTTTGAAAAAATATTACCAATGACATGGACAAAATGATTGGCACCACAAACTAGTCAATGAGGTAGGTTGCTGTATCCGCCTACTGCCAAATTATTCCACCAAATGTTCTGAAGTGGCCATTCACAATCCAAATACCATCCATAATCTATTGTAAAGACAAAACACAGTTCTTAGAGTGCACCCCTTAAACATTGCAAAATGTAACGGTTTGCTGTTAAGACGTAAGCCAAATAGTCTGTAAAAAGGTGCTGCAAGCTTAGAAGCATTTTCTGGCAGTTACTTGGCCTACGGCTGTGCAAGACAGTACTAGATCTAAACAAATAGAGTTTCTTCTGTAATGTTTTAATACAAAAGAGGAAGAGCTGAAAGGAGAGTGTGTGGAAGGGAGGGAGAGCGAGTGGAAGGATATAATTAGATGGGGGAGGGATGGGGCTGGTTGGAGAGACTGAAAGAAATAGGCAGAATGTATGCAAGTGCCTGACAAAACATTAGAAGATTGTGATGGAAGTGTATCGTGTAGGTGTTTCTGCAACTAAAATGCTTTGTTTGGTGGAATGAACAGCTTTCACAGAAGCAGAGGGAGGGGCAATGGGGAGACAGAGGGCATAGGTTCAGATCTGATGGAGTAATTGGTCCATCTCCTTGTCCTTGCTTGGTGGGGACACACGATGTATGATCTCGAGACATTTTGCTTTGAGATGTGGGAGTACAGTTCTCATGATAACATTACTATAGAGCCATCCCGCCATCACCAGAACATCCATGAGTGCCTGTCCAACTGACTGTTCCTGTCTGTAAGAGGTTGCTGGGGCTTGAAGGGAAGGAGTGAGGAGGAGGGCAAGGTAGGGGGTAACTTATTACACCATGTTTAGGTAGAATCATTTATTGTGTGCCGGGACCAGATTCCTCAAGGATGAGGGTTCTGCTAATCCTCCACTTCAGGGAAAGTCTTTGTCCTTCAGAATAAAACAAATAAGAGGCACAAAAATAGCACGTTTCTTTTTTTTTTTGCAAAAACGTCCAGTATATCCAATTAAGCTATAAAAAATAACACAAATGCACAAGATTTAATTATACTATAAATACCGAATGTAGCCCCAGAGCCAAGAAAGGCCTTCAGTTCACATGCTCCACAAAAGTGGAGTTTGCTACAAAATGAGCTCAGACTGGACAGCCTTTGTGCTTCTCAATGCATTTAAAGCATTGCTGCAGGTTTCGCTTGCGGAGAAAAGTGCTTACTTCTAATGATGTTGTGTTTAAATGTTGAAATCTTAAATGTTGGAGTGCTCTGTGTTTAATTATGCTGTGCTTTTATCACTGCAAACAAAACACAATTGAACAACAAAATATTGCCTCTTGGTGTTTCTCCCTGAGTAAATCATGGACAATAATATTAATACAATATAATATATTAATTAAAATTGTACAGATTTGATTACATATGAATTATACTTTCTGTACTGTTAGAAATGCAAGGATTAGTAAAAAGATCTCACATATTTATGAAGTTATTTTGTTACCTTTTTGCCAGCTAATCAGTCTTTTTTATGAGGGAGATAGGTAGCTAGCTAGCCAGGTAGATAGCTAGCTAGCTAATGAGACATATTTTTGTTCTTGCATTTTAATGTAGGTTGCCAAGCAACTTACGTAAGCAAACCTTCCAGAATGAGGCCATGGAAATGGCTGCCGGATCTGAAGTTTGCAAGTAATGCTAGCTAGCTACATTACTGTCTATGCACTGACAATGAAATGGCACTGATTTCGGCCATGGGACTTACTTTGTCAAAGGTAAGTATAACACTGGTCACATAATGAAGAAAACATTCTGGGAAATCAAATCAAAAAGGATAGTTACGTTTGTTTCAGCCAATCAGGATTCCACAAATTGTTAGTCCCGCCCATGAATTACATGGTCAGTCAGTTGAAGCTGCATGCAGCATTTTTGAAGACAGATCATTTTAGCTGAAATCTCTTAAAGGAACAAATTGAAATTGCATCGTTGTTGTGCAGAGACCAGGTTCATTCGTCTGTTAGCAGACCACTTGGGGAGTAAAATGTCATCTACGTGGGCAAGCAGGCCAATGCTAACTTTACCCCATGTTAGTAGATGTAAATGGTGCCGTTTAAGCTCATTACTAGCAGCCAGTCAATCAGAATCAGCTTTATTACCAAGTAGGTTTACCCATACCAGCAATTTACTTTGGTGCTATGGTGCATAACAGAAAACACAATAAGTGGAATTTGGGTAAAAATAAAATGTTGAAACATTTATTGTATAGTAACATAAAGTGCAATGTGCAAGTAGGAAGTCCTGAGAAGTGCCTTAATGTAATGCATTAAGTTATGTGGCAGAGGGGTCAGTGACAGTGGGGGTCATTTGTTCTTATTGATGAGGCAAGCTGCCGATGGGAAGAAACTGGTCTTGTGGCCTGAGGGGTTGGAGATAGTGTTTTTCTCCCACTTGAGGTCCTGGGTGATGATAATACACAAGGACCCTGCAATGATGACTGAGGAGTCACACAGGGTGATGGGTGCGGCTGGGTTCTTCCTAAAGTCCACAACCATCTCCACTGTCTTCAGAGCATTAAGCTCCAGATTGTTCTGTCTGCACCAGTTCACCAGGTGGTCAATCTCCCGCTGGGAAGTCACACAGGGTGATGGGGGTGGGTGGGGCTGGGTTCTTCCTAAAGTCCACAACCATCTCCACTGTCTTCAGAGCATTAAGCTCCAGATTGTTCTGTCTGCACCAGTTCACCAGGCGGTTGACCTCCCACCTGTGAGGGGTCTCACAGATGAGCCCAATGAGGGTGGTGTTAGTCGCAAACTTCAGGAGTTTGACAGATTGATTACTGGAGGTGCAGCAGCTAGTGTACAGGGAGAAGAGCAAAGGGGAAAGGATGCAGCCTTGAGGGGACCCAGTGCAGATGGACCAGGGGTCAGAGATATGTTTCCCCAGCTTCACACGCTGCCTCCTGTCAGACAGGAAGTCAGTGATCCACCTGCAAAATATAATGTTAAAAATAATACAATTGTGCTAATCAATATTTGTACTAAAATTACTTATAAAGACTCAGTGAAACATTTGGTAGCACTATGCTACCACATGCTATGTGATGTGTGACAACATTTCATGGTTCCTCTCTGAACTAGGCAATATAAGATGGTGGCGGTCAATGTTTTGTTGCGGTCAATGCTATTTGATAGTTGTATTTCATTGATCACTTCTTGTGGTAAAGAATTTGCATAAATATGATTTAAGGATACCATTGTTGTAGTTCACAACAAATGTATTAATTCCTACTTATTTTCTAATGTTAGGTAGTTAATCCATGAATCAAATGTGTTAATTGTTTTTATATTGGGATTCACACATTTAATCGCGAGCCAACCCATGAAGACTATCTAGATTTGTCTTTGGACAAGGCTCCGGATAAGAAGACCTTGTGCTTAGGAACATTTCATTCTGTTCATTGTTTGTTTGTGGGATCTGATCACCCCACCCATGCGGTAGGACAGTTTTGTGTACGTGTTGTAATCAGAAAGTTGTACTTGCATATTTTTACTTGCATATTAAAGATGTTTAACAGCAAGAAAAGAAGAGCGGTGCACCCCGGTTATTGTTAAACAAATTGGAATAGCTTGTTATTGAAATTCATTCATTTTCAGTTATTCATTTATATGTGTTACATTTTCGAGTAAACTCATATTTCTATTATTACACCTCCTGGTCTCTAGTTTGTTGTTGCTCCTTCCGAGCCTTGTGCATTCCATTGTGATGTTGGTGTGCTAGACTAAGCATATACTACATGAGACTGAAGTTATTTTGCTACCTTTTTGCAAGCTATTCAGTCTTTTATATGCGGTAAGTATCGATAAGTAGCTAGCTGGCTAATGGGACATATATTTGTTTTTGCAGTTGGGCGATGGCCAGCTAAGTAACGGGGGTTAATATCTGTGTTAATTTACTGCCAGTACACAGCTGGACGCCGGACACAGCTGCTGCAACAGCGACCCCACTTTACAATTTACTCAGAATTGTACCTTTTCTAATTACATTTAATAATAACTACTATGACATAATTTGGTGTTTTATTTATAAAAAAAAAAGAGCAGCAAAACATATACTTTTTTCTGTGTTTATTACTTGCTTGGAATGTGTAAAACAAACTAATTAAAATATGTATCCTAACCTGAGTGATAAGAGTGTATGTCAAGAAAAAGGACACTTCTTGAATTTCAGTCAAGAACATTTCAGTTAGCATGGCGAGTGAGTGAGACTTGTGTCTGGGAGCTCCGTAGCACTAATAGTTTTTTTTTTTATGTTTTGGGGTATTTTGCTATTTTGGCTCGGGGGCCACATCAGGATTCTGAAATGAAATGGAGGGCCATATTTGTTTTTGTAATTTGTTAATCATAATTGATTTGGAGGCCAGAATAGGGCATTCCGTGGGCCGGATGGGACAGCCTCGCGGGCCGCATTTGGCCCTTGGGCCGTAGTTTGCCCACCCCTGATCTACAGTGAAGGAAAACAATATTTGATCCTCTGCTAATTTTGTATTTGTGCCCACTGACAAAGAAATTATCAGTCTGTAATGGTAGGTTTATTTGAACAGTGAGTGACAGAATAACAACAGAACAATCCAGAAAAACGTATTTCAAATAAGTAAAAAATGTATTTGCATTTTATTCAGTAAAATAATTATTTTACCCCTTTGCAAAACATGACTTAGTACTTGGAGGCAAAACCCTTATTGGCAATCACTGACCTCGAAAATGTGTTGGAGGTCAGACTTTTCTTGTAGTTGGCCACCAGGTTTGCACATCTCAGGAGGGATTTTGTCCCACTCCTCTTTGCAGTTCCTCCCCAAGTCATTAAGGTTTCGAGGCTAACCTCCAGCTCCCTACCCAGATTTTCTATGGGATTAAGGTCTGTAGATTGGCTAGGCCACTCTAGGACCTTAATGTGCTTCTTCTTAAACCTCTCCTTTGTTGCCTTGGCCATGTGTTTTTGTTCATTGTCATGCTGGAATACCCATCCATGACCCATTTTCAATGCCCTGGCTGAGGGAAGGAGCTTCTCATCTATGATCCCTTTGATGCGGTGAAGTAGTGCTGTCCACTTAGCAGAAAAACACCCCCAAAGCATAATGTTTGCACCTCCATGTTTGACGGTGGGTATGGCGTTCTTTAGGTAATAGGCAGTATTCCTCTTCCTCCAAACACGATCAGTTGATGTAAAAGAGCTCAATTTTGGTCTCATCTGACCACAACACTTTCACCCAGTTCTCCTCTGAATTATTCAGATATGCATTGGCAAAGTTCAGACAGGCCCGTACATGTGGTTTCTTGAGCAGGGGGACCTTGCTGGCACTGCTGGATTTCAATACTTCGAGGCGTAGTCTGTTATCAATAGTTTTTTTGATGACAGCTGCCTTGGGATCATTGACAAAATCCGCCCGTGTAGTTTTGGGCTGATTCCTCACCGTTTTCATGATCATTGAATGGAGCCCCAGACTGAGGGAGATGTTTGGCGATGGTCTTGTAAGCCCGTTCCAGCTTTATGTAGGTCTACAATTCTGTCCCAGACATCCTTGGACAGCTCTTTGGTCATGGCCATGGTGGAGAGTTTGGAGTCTGATTGATTGCTCCTGCACAGCACTCCCTTTAACAATAGAAGCGCCAGAGCAGTCACATTTTACCCAGTCAAAAGGAAAAAAATTATATGTTTGCTCTCGATGAAATTCCAGGACCCTGCTTTTTTGACTCTTCATAGATATGTGTTTTATCACCCAGCATATATTTTTTTTTATCACACATTAGATCCTCTAATTTAATCTCACTCCTGTTTGCTGATAAATTGTTGCCCGGTGCGCGTTCTGCCATTTTTTTGTCCTCCATTCCAAGGCTGTAATTCCCTTTTCTATCAGCAGATGTCACAGGGGCTCCTGTATAGGAGTCTTCTGTTATTCGGACAATTTTTTATTTATAGTGTATAAATATACCTACAGTTTACATACAGATTATTTAAGTAGGCCCGTAAGGCGAATTAGTGGATACTCTAATAGTTTGCCGGTAAGTCATTTGAAGGAGCTATTGAATGTTGCTGATAAACATTCAAGGGTCTGCTAGATCCAGTTACACTGGCAAAACAGTTCTTGTTCTTTATATATCTACAGGGCAAGGTGCATATTGCAAACATCAGACTTCTAGGCTAGAAGCAGCAATTGCTGCATGCTCTACCATTTATGCTGCTCACGACTGTTTGCTCCCTGAACAATAAATTGGACTGTGGTTGTATGAAAATGGGCTATTAAAACTAAGATGTGAGTGGGGCTGTCATGATAATTTGTATCACAAAAACATTTCTAAGAAATCGAGAGCTATGAATGAGCCAACAGGTCTAGGGCTCACTGTGTAGTTGGCCGGTTGCACAATATATGTGCTCACAAACAATGACTAGAGAGGTTCGATTGACGGAACAGCAAGCGTTGGACTTGTTTAAAAAAATTAAATGAGATGGAATGTGCCGGGGACAAATTTCAAGAGGTGGCGAGAGACGGCCAAGTATGGGATGAACCAACTGCTACAACAACCCTCAACAAAATAAATGTTGAACGCACAAACCTATTTCGGGAAAGATGAAAGTAGGCTGGCTGGTCAGCGGTTAGCGGACAACATTGTTATGCGCCAGGTGGAGCCTTTCCTTGGGAAAGGAAAAAATACCAACAGACAATTTCTTCACCTTGTTACCACTAGCAAACAAGCTTCTGGAGAATAAACCCACTATTAATGGTACAATTAATTAAAAAAAGACGAGAGATGCCCCCCGGAACACAGGCACAGTTTTTACACTACATGTTAGCGACTTGACTTGAGATCAAATCTATTGATTCGCGATGCAGTCTTTAGGAGGGATGGGTGCATTCTTTACTAGCTCAAACAAAGAAACCCTGAGCACAATGCAAAGGCCAATACTAACCTATTAGAGCAGGGGTGGGCAAACTACGGCCCGAGGGCCAAATGCGGCCCGCAAGGCTGTCCCATCCGGCCCACAGAATGCCCGTTTCTGGCCTCCAAATCAATTATGATTAACAAATTACAAAAACAAATGTGGCCCTCCATTTCATTTCAAAATCCTGATGTGGCCCCCGAGCCAAAATATTTGCACACCCCTGTATTAGAGTATCCTCTAATTACACACAGCCATTAGATTGCTAATTTTCATGTCAGGTGATTTTACATGAATGTTTCAAACATTGCAATTTCAATAGCTCCATGTGACCTGTCATCTTAAACTAGTCTCGGAGGAGTGAAACAGAGAAACACGTCTTCTAAGTTTTTGGACTGTCCAGCCTATTGTGTATTAGGGAGATGATTGAAAATAAAGGTTAGGCTATAATGTGTAATGTATTCAATAAGGTATATTATGCGTTGTTTTCTCCACCACTTTTGTTCCCTGTTTTTTATGTTTGTTTCCAATTGGTGGAAAATGTTTGATGTTCTTACTTTGTTCTTTTAAATGTCACTTGTTTTATTTAGTGATATTTGGGTTTTGTGAGCAGATCGATTTATTGTGAAATTGAAGACATTGGCCATAGATCGACAACCAGGTAAATGCGCAAAGTTCACTTGCCAAAGTCATTTTGATTTAATATTTTCTTCCTTGCTATTTGTATAATTCCACCAATTTTCCCCACAGCAATGTTGAGCGCGATAGTAGAAACCGGGTATAAAACCAAGCCAGACCAGCATCTTTACACATTGTAGTTACTGCAACACTGAATCAAAACACTTTGACACAAGATAAAACAGACACCCAAAGGTTTTGGCCTTGACTTTGGACCCGTACAAGAAGCGCCATCTAGCAACCATTACGTGTCAGTAAATACTTCCCAGTCGGTAGACTTATGGGCAAATTTTGCCCCGACAGCGCTTTAGGGGGGTAACAATGGCTGTAGAAAAAGGTAGCACACCTGGATGCTGCTAACAGTCAACTGGCTGACAAAATTGAGGATCTTGAGGCCAGGTCACGCCTTTGTAACCTGCGTGTTGTTGGCATCTCGGAGAGGCAGGAGGGCACTGATCTGTTAGCATTTATGTCCACATTCTTCATGGAGGTCCTCGATTGATGATTGTAAAGTTCCACAATTTCAGATACATGAAGCACACCCTCTTTGTTTGTAGACATGAAGCACACCCTCTTTGAAAAGAAAGTCTGGTTTTCGCAGCGGTTCCCTGCTAGGCTGCATGTGGACCACCACAATGATGCTCTTGGGTTTGATTCTCCAGAGGAGGCACGAAGTGGGTTCAGCAGCCACTTTTGAAAACCTGTTTTAGCAACATTGTTTCTGAGGGATCACTGAGGCCTCTTTTGTATTGATGCACTGTGCTATTTTCTCCGACACCTGTTTTATTGTTTAAAAAAAAAAAATTACATGTTCTGATTCATTACTCTTCCAATAACTGGCAGACTGCAAGTAAAAAAGTTTAACTCATAATTTGAGTTGGCCTTGTTGGTATTTGCCCGCGGACTTCCCGTTATGGCTGTTGCCCAACTGTTACTGCACTTGCTAACTGGCTTACTGTCGCGGTTAGTCTGGTAACTCTGTAAGTAGCAATCTTCAGCAAAGGTATTTAGCCCCCTAACGTTCATTTTATTTTTCATATGGGCAGTTTTGGTCTGTTTATGTGTGTGCATAAATATGTATGTAGATCTGGGGGGGCTGTGTGGTTATTCTGTCCTCAATGTGTGCATGCACAATTTGACAGATAGCGAACAGGCCTTCAATCTTCTGGAAGGAATTATTTTGTAAAACTGAAACGGTACCAAAACATGGCAATTACTGACTACTACACGAATAGCATACAATTATACAAATGCATGACACATGTAAATACTAAGTATGTAGCTTGTATATAAAATGTACAAACTTCAATTTGTAACACCATATATTTGTATATATATATACCACTTCCTGAATAACTGGAACAATAATATGCTTGAACAACCAGGGCCTATTCAGTCTATTTCCTCAGCACTCTTGAGAAGGATTGTCTCAGAGACAGACCTAAGGAAGGTCTTGGCTGACCCAGATTTTGTGACCTTGAGTTCGATCTTCCGGACCTTTCCATCTTGGTTAGGGAATGTCTTTGTAACCAGAGCCATAGGCCACTCGTTCAGCTTTACTTGGTTGTCTTTAAGCAGGACCAGGTCACCTATCTTCATATTGGGCCTTATGTCCTGCCACTTGCTACGACTCTGAAGTGTCGGTAGGTACTCCCGTCTCCATCTATCCCAAAAGGTGTTAGCCAGATGCTGCACCTGTCTCCATTGCTGGCGGTGGAGGTCCTTGCAGTCGAAGGTTCTCGGAGGAGGAAGGGAAGCGCACCATTTTTGTGTCAGGAGTGATGCGGGGGTCAAGAGAAATGGTGAATCTGGGTCTGACGAGACGGGTATGAGCGGCCTGGCGTTAATTATGCCTGTGACCTCTGCCATCAATGTAGACAAAACCTCATGAGTGAGGCGTGAGGTGCTGGTTTGGCTGAGCATAGAGTCTAGTATGCGTCTGGAAATGCCAATCATCCGCCCCCAAACTCCTCCCATGTGGGAAGAATGAGGAGGATTGAAGACCCAGCCTTCTTCACCCAAGTGCTTCCTGACGTTAGGCTCCTCAGGATTGGTGAGAAACATATGCAACTCTTTGCAGGCGCCTACGAAGTTGGTTCCACAGTCAGACCGGATCTGTTTAGCAGGTCCTCGCAGAACGAAGAATCTCCGCAGGGCATTGATAAAACTTGACGTGTTCATCGCCTCAATGAGTTCTATGTGAACAGCACGAGTGCTCATGCAAGTAAAAAGTACAGCCCACCTTTTGCTGTTAGCCTGACCCCCACGGGTTTTGTCTTGTGGTGACAGCCCAAGGACCGAACACATCTAGTCCTACGTAGGTGAAGGGTGGCTCTGTGCTTAAACGGTCAGAGGGTAGGTCTGCCATCTTTTGTACAGTAGTTCTCCCACTAAGTTTTTTACATATAACACATTTGTGGAGGACACTGTTGATGCATTTCTTGACCCCGACGATCCAGAACCCTGCCGTAACGGACAGACCCTTTCATGAAGACACGACCTTGGTGTTTGACCTTTTCGTGGAGTGTTGCGATGTGACTGCAGCCTGGGATGACGAGAGGGAACTTTTCTCTTGTATCGAGTGCCGCATGGTTGAGCCTGCCTCCTATCTTCAGAAGGCCCTCTTTATCCACATAAGGGTTTAGCTTTCGAAGAGGTCTGTCCATTGGGAGGTTCTTTCCAGCAGCCAGGCAGGCGAGTTCTTTGCTGTAGATCTCTCTCTGCACACACTTGATGATGAGTTTCAGCTTTTGATAGTTCTTCTGCTGTGTGAGGTCCCTTGCATTGATGCCAGCCGCTACACATCCCATGTTTGGCCTTTGCTGTACTTCTACTGTAGTGAACAATGTGTGTCAGGGATGTTATTGCTCGCACCAGAGACTTCCAGGAAGAGAACTGCTTGAAACGATGAGATCCTAGATTAGATGAATGACTGTATACAGTAGTGACATGAGAACGGATCTCCAAGGCAGAATCTGGGTTGATAAGTTTGTATGACTCCTCTTCTGATGTGGGTGCTCTTTTGGGTAGAGACAGGAACGGGGGACCACTCAGCCAAGTCGTGCTGGTTAGCTCAACTGCAGGTACAGATCGAGTGGCATGATCTGCTGGATTCTGAGTGGTGCAGACATAGTGCCACTGCTCAGGTTTGGTGAACTTCCTAATAAGTTGAATTCTGTTGCAAACATACACATAGAACCACCTTGTCTGGTTGTATATGTACCCTAAGACAACCTTGCTGTCTGTTTAGAACTGAAATGTCTCGGCACTGATGTCTAGCTCACTCTCTATCAGTTCTGCCATTTCCACTGCCAAAACGGCAGCACTTAGTTCTAACCTTGGGATAGTGTGGCCAGCCGAGGGTGCTAGTTTTGCCTTTCCAAGGACAAATCCTACATGGCACTCTCCATCACTGTTGATCACATTGAGATAGGCTACAGCAGCAATGGCTTTCACAGAGGCATCTGAGAAAATGTGGAACTCTTTTCTTATGGCGGTAGAAAGGGTGTTACGGGTGTAAGCCCTCTGTATTTTGAACACACTCAGGTCTTGCAAGGAGTCTTTCCACATCCTCCATTCAGCTTCCCCTTTTTCCGGAAGAGGGCTATCCCAGTCGAGAGCCTCATTGCTGGTGAGTTCTCGTAGCAGGAACTTGCCTTGAATGGTAACCGGTGCAACAAGTCCAAGTGGGTCGAACAGACTGTTCACTGTTGCTAGAACGCCTCTACGGGTGAAGGATTTCTCTGTAGCGGCCACCCTGAAGGTGAAAATCTCATGTTTGAGATCCCAGCTGAGTCCCAAGCTACGTTGAATGAGAGCTGAGTTTTCCCTCAAAGTCCAAGTTCTGCAGACCTTTTGCATGGTCTTCTGGCAGAAAGGCCTTTAATACGTCGGGGTGGTTCGATGCGATCTTATGAAGCCGTAGGTTGGAGGTGGCAAGCATCTCCTGTGACCTTTTTAGCAAATAGATGGCTTCAACTGCTGAAGGCAATGACTTAAGGGCGTCATCGACGTAAAAGTCGCGTTTTACTAATTGTTTGGTATCCATGCCATATTCTCTTGCTCCATGTTGTGCTGCGCGACGGAGACCATAGATGGCTACTGCTGGTGATGGGCTATTGCCGAATACATGAACTTTCTGTAATCAACAATGTCTTTGTTCAGTTCGTTGTCCTTGAACTATAAGAACCGGAGGAAGTTTCGGTGGTCTTCCCTGACAGTGAAGCTGTGAAACATCTGTTCAATGTCCGCTATTACCGCCACGGTTTCACTTCGGAAGCGCAGCAAGACTCCGAGGAGGCTGTTGTTCAGATCTGGGCCGGTAAGCAGCACGTCGTTCAGGGAGCCCCTTTGATGTTGAGCGCTGGAATCAAAGACGACTCTAATCTGATTTGTTTTTTTAGGGTGGTACACACCAAAGATTGGTAAATACCATCGTTCTTCTCCCTCTAGGAGTGGTGGAGCTAATTCAGCTTGGTCGCGATTAAAGACGTTTTGGTCTCTGACGAAGGGGGAGTGGAACGACTGAGCAGAAGGAAGGTGAACATGGGGGTTGTGGTGTCCTGCTGGCCTGGCCCGGTCAGGTTGGTGAGATGCATGGACATCGTCCTTGGGCAGGAAATGAGAAGCTCTTCTGTCAAGATCGGGGGCGTGCTCCTGTGTATCAGGTTGAACAATGGTTTTGATGAATGACAATGAAGTTGGCATGTATGATTTTGTTACTGAGGGCTCTGTATCACCAATATGTGGGTGGGAGTTGTGGTCGACATAGTCGCAGGTGCGCTGAATGGTGACAAAATCTAAATCGTGGTAGTTTCTACCACGATCTCTGCTGCTTCAGTTGGCACACCAACTGAAACAGTGATCTGCAGACGCGTCCCAAACCTTGATCTCCAATCCCAAATGAATAAATGACGCCTTTACTTCATTTTATTCTTCTTTTGACATATGTCCCCTCGGACAGAACCAAAATGTATTTCTGGACCTGTTGGACACCCCTATGGTTCACAATGACTCTGCTACCAAGATTCCCCTCTCAGTCTTGAGGAAGTGGTTCTGTCTATCAAGTCACTGCAGAGCAACAAGTCCCCGGGGCCTGACGGATTTGCCTCTGAATTTTTTAAAGAAGTTCCAGGTCAATTTAGCACCATTTGCTCTTTTATCGGTATACAACAGATCTCTAAAATGTAGCTCGCTGCCGCCAACCTTAAAGCAGGCATCCATAGGGCTATTTCTGAGAAAGGGTAAGGACCCCACCTCCTGTTCTTCCTAAACTATTCCAAAACTCTTTTTCAACATTCAAACCATCATTTACTCCAAGCAGGTTCCCAAGAGTCCTGAGCTGGATGCAGAGAAGGCCTTCAGAATTGAGTGGGACTATTTGCGGTCCAAGGAAAATGTTGGTTTGGGGACAAGTTTTGCTTGTGGATCCAGCTGCTGTACGTGTCCCCTCAGGGCAGTGTATGCACCAACAACACCCGCTCTGATTATTTTGCTCTGAGACTTGGCACTGAGCAGGGGTGTCCTTTGTCCCCCCTGCTGTTTGTCATTGCAATTGAGACCCTCTCTGTTGCCTTGCAGACATCAGGGTGTTTCACTTGAGGGGATTGATCACAGGCTGTTGTTATATGCAGAGGACTTGCTGCGATTTGTCTGCCCTCTGTTCTATCTATTTTGGACAACTGGCTCTTTCTCGGGTTAGAAGTTAAATCTCCTGAAAAGCTCACGCTTTCCAGTAAACTCGGCTGAATTTCAGCTACGACAGTCTGACTTGCTTTTGAGCTTAGTCGCTCTGGCTTTAAATATCTCTGAGTGAATGTGACTCGTTCTTTTTCCTCTCTCTTCTCTGTAAACTCTCGGAGGTTATTCTTATTGGATCAATGCAGCAAAAATGAATAGTCTGTCTACATTTTTTTAATCTTTTTCAATCAATTCAGAAAATCTATTTTTCTGCCTAGGGCCTTTTTTAAGATCGACCAGGCCATCACCTCATTCATATGGGCAGGTAAGGTATGTAGAGTCAGTAGATCCCTGCTTCAGATGCACACTTAGTACATGATTGGCTTTACCCAACTTTCTATATTACTACTGTGCGGCCAATATTCAGAAACTACCATTCTGGCTGCATGCTTCATATTCCCCATGGTGCCATCTTGTGTCCCACTCTTGCACCTGTACCTCTCTCCCTGAACTGCTTTGCTCTCTTCTCCAGACATCTCCTGCTCAGTACACTGGAAATCCACCCTTAAAATTTGGTTCCAGTTTCTGCGCTGCTTTAAATTTACCTGCGTCCACCCTGGGCCCTATTGATAGGAATCATGCATTTCACCCATCCATAATATATACTGCCTCCTCCCTTTGATCAAGAAAAGGTATCGTGACCTTCCAGGACATGTATGGTGACAGACGTTTTTAAAAATTATCCGAACTTGATTCTAGGTGTCCTTTGCCTCCATTGCACTTCTTCCACAACCTTTAAATTCCCTAACCTCTGTGCCCCACCCCCAAGTAGACCCTGGGATACTGTCCTGTCTATGCTACCCCATCAGAGAGGATTAATCTCTCAGATCTACTCATGCATCATATCTCTGGACCTACACTCTACTATCAAGACTAAATCAGCCTGGGACCAGGAGATGGGGGTTGGGTTCACACAGGAGTGGTGGGACGAGGCCATGGACAGGATACACTCCACAATGCATTGTGCTGGCCTGGGCCTTATTCAGTTCTAGGTTGTACACAGGGTTCACTTTTATAAGACTAGATTGGCTGGGATATATCCTGATGTAAAAGATAAGTGTGATAGATGTCATGCTTCCCCCTGCGATGTCACTCATATGTTTCCAAATATGCCCCACTCTAAATCTTTATTGGGACTCTATTTTTAAAGTCTTGTCTGAGGTGCTTGGTGTTCAACTTTGCTCAAGTCCCCAGTTGACTGTTTTCAGCATCCCTTCTGATTTTTCTTTCCTGATCCGTAAGCAGGTTGACGTTGTGACATTTACTACCTTACCGGCCCGCCATAGAATTATTTTCAATTAGAAATCCTCTCACACCCCTCCGTCTCTCAGTGGATCAAGGATGTAATGTTTTTCCTGCAGCTGGAAAAAATCTAATTCTCTCTCATGGGCTCTACTGCCAAATTCGCCAAGCAATGGCAACCCTTCATCTTTCATTTATAACGATTTACACTAGAAGCACCCACATAAACGCCTTAGGGGCAGAAATTGCCCATGAGTCTACAGACAGGGATGTATTTACTGACACGCAATGGTCGCTAAATGGCGCTTCTTGTACGGATCCAAAGTCAAGGCAGAAACTTTTGGGGATCTGTTTTATCTGTGTCAAAGGGACTTTACATCTGCTTTTTGCAGACGCATAACAATATTGTCAGCTAACCGCTGACCAGCCGGCCTACTTTTATCTTTCCATGAATAGCGATGTGCGTAATCATGTATTTTCTTGGCGGCTTCCCAGAATGGAATGCCAAATGGGTTTGGTGTGAGTTTTATTATTATTATTCTACTTGAGCCCATATCTCAAAAACCCCATAGTAACTTTTTTCTAACTTGGCCCACAGGTGTTCAACAGGCCTTCAATCTTCTAAAAGGATTTATTTTGTAAAACTGAAACGGTACCAAAACATGGCAATTACTGACTACTACATGAATAGCATACAATTATACAAATGCATAAAAATGACACATGTAAATACTAAGTATGTAGCTTATATATAAAATGTACAAACTTCAATTAAAAAACAATGAATTTGTAATACCGACAGATACGGCGGGAAGGCAAAAAAATAGCTGTGACAATAGAAAGTACCATTCTCATTGCTAATTTAACGTCCGCAATATTCTCAAGTAAAGGAATGTAAAGGTATTTAAATGTAACATATTACATGACAAGCATGTACCCTTATAGCGAACTATATGTACAAATATTACTTACAAGCGAATCTTTCGCACAAACAAAGAAAAAAAAAAGGTAGCCAGCGTCGAAGTTTCTCACACAGCTAACGTATTGACTAAACATTTCCTCAGGGGATTTACGAAAGCAACCAATAGAACATTAGTAGGAAGTTAACAGGGTAATACTGAATTACTACTAAACAACCACCAGGTGGAGACACTGCTGGTATTCAATACAAAGTAACATGACACCACCAGTACCCCCACAACAAGAATAGGACGCAATTACACATAGGTGGTGCTACTGGAAGCTATATGCTTTACTTCATCATGAGATAATTCTAACCCTCTTCAATGTATATGTTAAATTAGGAAAATACCAAACATTCCGAAATGGCCAAATGATTAACTTAGCTGGTGGCGCAGTGGTAAGAGTGTACCGCCTGTAAACCCAGGGTTTGTAGTTCAACTCCTTTTCTCTGCTGCAGCTGCTGAACTTTTACGCTTTCGCATTTTTCCTATGCGTGCGGTACACGTCTGTCAAATTCCTGCTTGCAGCTGTTTTATTATTATTGAATTGTATGCTTTATTTAATTTGAGAGTCAAACAAAATAAACTGTTTTTTTAAATACATACAACTACTAGACTACTTCAATTTGTATGGCACTGAATCATAACACAAATAAGAAATTACGTTCCTGACCTTTGCTTGAAGTAGTTTGGTCAAGCTGGACCTTTATACATTTGAATTAATTACCCCTGATCTATATACACAATAAATAAAAAATGGTCTAAATAACAGAAAACTCGTATACAGGAGCCCTTGCGGTATTTGCTGATAGAAAAGAGAATTGTAGCTTTGGAATGCAAGAAAGAAAATGTCGGAACGCACACCGGGCAAACATTTTACATTGAACAGGAGTGAAATAGCCTGAAATGAGCTTTTATCTGTGTGATTTAGAAACTTTACAAATACTGGGTGATAACACAAACATATGAAAAGTAAAAAAAGCACAGTCCTGAAATTTGGAAGAGAGCGAAGAAATCACTTTTTTCCTCTTCACTGGTTAAAATGTGCCCGCTCTGGCGCTTCTAGTGTTAAAGAGGCTACCTTCCTATCAGTGAAATAGTTTACTAGTCAATTGCATTTTAATTACCCTACATCTCTTCCTTGTTTCTATGTTTATTTTTCTTTAGTCTGTGTTATCTTTTCATATTTTTGCTTTTCCCCTTATCTAGGTCTGGCCCTTTCCTTTGTATTATTTATTCTACTTGTATGTGCAGTGGGGAGAACAGGTGTTTGATACACTGCCGATTTTGCAGGTTTTTCTACTTACAAAGCATGTAGAGGTCTGTAGTTTTATCTTTGGCCAAAGAGGGTTTTTCTGCAGAAGCACCAACCAGTTGATTTTGCATTGGGTATTTAGCAATGGCCTGTCTAAGTACTCCCAAGAATGTTGTTTTTAAGATGTTCAGGACATGGCTAATCGGATATAAAGCTTGCTGTAGCCTGTAAAAACGTTGTTGTAGAGCGCTTGGCACAAAATCCAGGGAAGGGCAAGCTAAATGATCTGCTAAGTGAAAATGAAACATATGTTTGTGAATTTGTGAATTTACAAACAGAATGTTGACATTGTTTACCATGACTGTTCTTTTCCCTCTCAGGTTTTAATGTTAAATTCATACCTGTTCTTGTTGTAATGGTACAAAACCTTTAAGTTGTATGAATTTAAACCCAAAATGAATTTAACTTGTATTCCCTCTGAGGTCTTAACATTTAAGCCATAGCTGTTTTTGTTTGTTGCTATAAATACAGCATAACAATGCTTTTGTTTTTTTATGTTTACTTTTTCTCTCTGTCGCTCACATACATGAGAGAGGAGTAGTATACGGCAAATCAAACTTTTTTTGACAGGTTAATTACCCCTACTTCCGGTGCGGAGAGGCGGGACATAAGGGGGCGGGTTTTTTGTCCCCCGGGGCGTGTGTGCATGTGCGTGCGTGTATGTGTGCATGTGCGTGCGTGTATGTGTGTGTGTTTTTAATATTATAAATGCGTGTGTGTTCGCCCCCCTTTGCCATGGGGGCGACAGGTTGTCGCCTGGCAAACGCTCGAGGGGTTCCCCACCCCAACAGGTTGCGACATTCCGAACCCTTGCTAGAGGGGTTCCCCACCCCAACAGGCGTCGTGGTGACCCGGCGTCATAGGTGATAAGGCTGTCTTGTCGTCCCCACCTGGGCGTAGTGTTTAAATAAAGAGACCGCGCGAAGTTTGTACTCATTGTCAGAACTCTTAGAAATTAAAAAAATGTCTGTTCTTAGTGAAACAGTTGTGACCGCTATAACTTACGAAGTAGGTGTTAGAAGGGAGGTCTGTAAAGATGTAAATTATGTTCCAGAATTATGTGATGCTCCAAAGAAGCGTTTCCTTAAT
>JACXGK010000372.1:0-24831 GCA_016801125.1 Novumbra hubbsi
GGGTTCCACCCTACCTGACTGTTGCTGACCCGTTGGCTACCTCTGGTGGCCTGTGAGCGATGTGCTCCTCCCTGTCACGAAATCACACAGTCACCAAACACCTGGCCACCTGCGCACACCTGTCCCTCATCACACTGATCACTGGCCTTACTTAGCTCCCCGTTTCCCTTGGCTCAGTGTCAGTTCAAACTAAATACTCGTTCGGTATTAGTTTTTGACTCCTGCGTTACTACGTAGCTTTTGGCTTTCCAGCCTTTATTAGCTATCTCGATATATATATATGTATATATCTGTACATCAGCAAATCAACTCCTTGGCGTTCCCGCTACGAATCAGTCCATCGATTCAGTTCAGGGGTTGCTCCCTCAAGTCGTGCGTTTGGATCCTCACCACCGCCCTGTTCAGGCACAGCCCTTACAGAGTCATCCTAATAAAGACAGAAATCTCCCCTGACTTGAATGGCTCTTCATTCGGTTTTGAACAGGAATCTAACACTTATATTACACCTTATCCCTCCAGAAACCCATTGAACGAGAAGGCCAGTGGCGCCTTCCATAGCTCTGGCCCTCATCACCAAGTGGTCCTGAGATGATTGTAGTATGGTAAGTTGACAATATTTTAGGTTTTTCATTATTAACATTGTTTTCACCAGTCGTATTTCCACATAAAACATATTCTAAAAGCATAATTAACTAACAACTTCAATCTTCCTCTACATAAACGACAGATCTCCCCAGATAAATGTTTTAGATAAACATGTCAAGCCGCCTTGACTACCTTATCCCTGTTCAAGCAGCCATGTGCTTTTTCCTATATTTTAAGTAGCCAACCTTGAACCATTTGTCAGACTTTGGGAATCATTTCATGAAGACACAATTATTTGGTTGAGGCCAACAATCCATGAGGAAAGATGGTTAGCCAATGGGAAGTTGTTGGATCAATGGGATCAACATCCGTCATAAAACAACCCTAGCTAGTGGGAAGTTGTGATAGCATGTAGCCATTGTTGGTGTTTTACCAATTGTTTTTAGATGTAACAGGTATAGCCTAGTCTTTTTAAATTTGGCTAGTTAAAATACCAATTAATTTAAGTTATGTTTATTTAAAACAATGCCTGTGGTATTACATTATAGAGTTATATTGCTAGCAATCTACTGTAAATGTCTACTTAAAAAAATAGATGGATACTTTGTTATGTTATGCTATTATTTTGGCAACAAACGGTTGTGTCCTTCATAGAACAATTCAAATGTAGTGGAAAGTTGGGAATATTCTTATTTCAATTGATAAGCATGTGTAACTGAATTTGCTTGTCAATAGGAAATTATCAATGGAAACAGTAATTTTCAAATGGAAAATGTTTGTTAATGTTATTGTCTTTTTAATGTGAATGTGCTGTTTACTATTAAGAATAGTTGTAGTTACTTAAGGGTGTATTACTGTCCATGCTAACAATAAGATATTGCTAGTTAGCTTGTAGTTACCACAGCCAAGCACAGAACACCACAAGAACATAGTAAACAGTGTTTCAAAAATAATTTTTGTTTCCAAAAAGTGTGTTTTTCTTTTTGTGAAAGGTAAATCATTATTTTGTTAGGAAGGCATCTTCGCAATGAATTCAGAAGGTTGTGGTATTTTATGAACACAACAATACAGATGAAGTACAGTATATGGACAAAAGCCATGGGACACTCTTAATCATTGAATTTAGGTTTTTTCATGCAGTCTCATTGCCACAGGTGTATAAAATCAAGCACCCCGCCATGCAGTCTGCCTTTACAAACATGTGTAAAAGAATGGGTGGTTCTAGAGAGCTCACAGGATGCCATTGTTGCAACAAGTCGGTTTGTGAACCCTCATACATATTCCATGTTCAACTGTAAGTGGTTTTGCTAAGTGGAAGTGTTTAGGAACCATAGGCACAAATTTGTAGACCACGTAAAGTTAAAGAGCGAGGTCGCGGAGTGCTGAGACACATAGTCGCCAACACTCTGCTGACTGAATAACTACAGAGTTCCAAACCTCCTCTCGCATTAACATCAGCACTAAAACTGTGCCCTGGGAGCTTCATGGCATGGGTTTCCATGGTCAAAAAGCTGTATGCAGGTCTTACATTACCAAGCACAATGGATGTAGTGGTGTAAATTACGGTGCCACTGGACTCTGGAGCAGAGGAAACGTGTTCTATGGAGTGACGAATCACGCGTCTCTAACCAGCAGTCTGATGGATTGGCGAATGCCAGGATAACGTTTCCTGCCTGACTGCATGGTGCCAACTTTAAGGTTTGGTGAAGGAGGGATTATGCTAGAATGTGGATTTCTGGGGGGGGTTCTGGTTGGCCTAGGCCCCTTAGTTTTACTGAAGTGCACAAAGCAAGGTCCCTAAAGGCATGGTTGGATGAGTTTGGTGTGGAAGAACTTACGTACAGAGCCCTGACTCTAACCCTATCGAACACCTTTGGGATTAACTAGAACAAAGACTGAAAGCCAGGGCCTCTCGTCCAACAGCAGTGTCTGACCTTACTAATGCTCTTCTTGCAAATGGACAAAAAATCATACAGACACACTCCAACGTTTTATAGAAAGCCTTCCCAGAAGAATGGAAGCTGTTAGAGCTGTAAAGGGGGGACCAACTTGATATGAATGCCTTTGGATTTAGAATGGGATGTCATACAAGCTTGTGTAGGTGTAACGTGTAGGAGTCCCAATACTTTTGTCCACGTAGTGTACATTGTAGGGATGGGCCGAACTTGTCATACACATATCCGTAATAATATCCATTTGTCACACTTGGTACTCATAATCAGAAATACTTGAAATACGTGAAAGAACCCGGAAGTGCATTTTATATTATAGTAGAACCTGTACTACATCTGCCAGTTATTGAATCATTCAGATTCATTCAGACCGCTTTTCTATGCGATGCTGGCATTCTTCTACTCTCGAAACATGATGATAATATAAAACAAACTGACAACTCAAATGGAAATTTTTTATAACCTTAATATTTTCAGAATACGCTAATAAATTCATGGATGCCGGATATTTTTGGTCCACCCAAAAGAGCTGTTTAGGGGGCAAAACTTTGTTTTGTAATAGCTAGCCCATACCAACACATTTTCAGTTTACGTTTAAAATGTTAACGTTATCTTCAAATTATCTGTTGTTAAGAAAAATTATCTAATGTTTTATACCATTGGCAATTTTATTTACTAAACCAAAAACAACTCCCAACACTCCCAACTGTGTAGATTCTACTGCCAAATTCTAATTGGCTAGATTAACACTGGATTGTGTTGAGAATATCTTGTTTATGACACACGTATATTTGCTGACATTAGGAATTGGTACATTAAGTATTTGTGTTATGGTGAAATGCCTCCTTAAGAATCTTAAGCAAGATATCTACATCATATTTAAAGGTTAAAAAAAAAATATGCAGCCATGGTCTTCATACATCCAGGTAAAAATTAAACCAATTAAATTAAACAAAACAATAAAAATAATGTTTTTTTAAAATATATTTCATGTAGTTTTTTTACACAGTATATGTCAAAACAGCTAGATTTCATGTTTTCACATTCTGAAACCGAAAACTGAAAACGGGGCGTATTTCGAATCAAGTAACCAATGAGCGGTGGTTTCACATCCTTGTGTGTGTGTGCTGCTTCTAGTCTCTTCATTTTCACCTGCTCACTTCAGCTGAGAACCAGCACTTGAGTTGTTCGGACTTTTCTGCGTTCTAGAAACCAATTCAAAAGTGGGGAAGAAAATATTATTATACCAGGTCTGGTATAACAAGTAAATTCGAAAGAAAGAAACCATGATATATAGAAGAATGGATTTGACTGCTACCTTCTTGATCTCCCTAATCACTGCTACGATGTTTCTTCAAGGTAACGATGATACGCTATAATACAGATACAGTAGTTTAACATTTGATATTGCCTGTAGTTATACTATCAGAACACAGACACCATAGGGAAATATGTTTGTTAATGTCTACATGTTTGGAATCGTATTTTTGTCCGATTGTAAAAAAAAACTGTTGCGCTGAAAGTTATATTGCCGTCAACATTATCTTACGACTGATTTATTACTTTTGATAATGCCGGTATTTTTTTTTTTTTTTTTTTAACTTTTGAATGAAACACTACAGTCTTATGATTATATTGTATTACGATGACGGTTAGACAGCAGAAATACACAGCAGAAGTTCAAACGGCTGACATATCAAACCCATATCAAGTGCCGACGTGTCTGTGTTTAGGCTTCTGTCGACGTATGAAATTTACTTCAAAAACGAGGCACTCATTTTCGATAGGGATTTGCGTGTAACCTATCCATGTATTGATATCCATGTCTTTAAATGTAGTTCAGAAGTTGTATTTTTTATAATCTGAAGACTGTGTATACGTTATTAATTCACTGTATTAAGCGTGGGTATTGTAGATAACGTCACTCACGTGTGCGTTTTCATATCTCCAGTAGGAGGGGGGGTAAATGGGGAATTTTGGAATCGCAAAACATGTGATGATGCGTGCGACCTAATCGAAATTTAAAATGTAAATCAGCAAGAGTGTTTTATAAATGATTCCTCTGGAATTTAATAGGTATGATCAATTAGTATAAACTTTTTTTGTTTGCCTACTATTTTCCATACATCGTCATGTGCATTATCTGTTATTTCACACTTGCTGTTAATAGCATTGCCCTTTGTTAAAGTGCCAAGGACCTATCTGGACATGGGGTGGTGTTATTCCTCTCTAGCTAGCGAGAATCACTGACCCATGAGAGGCGGGCACCAGAGTTATCTTAGTTTGATTTAAACCAAACCGAAATGTACCGAGCTCTGATTACATGATGGAAGATGTTTGGTTTTGGTTTGTTGCCAGAGTAGTTGCTCAGTAAAATACTCCTTTAGTAATTGAAACATTAATGGCACTTTTTTTACTTGCTTAATGGCATTTTGGCCTGATCTGTTTCAGACTGCCAAACAGTCCAATATGTGACTGATTTGACATTTTATGTTACACTGAGGTAGATGTATTTCTATTGAAATGGAACACTTTAAAATCTACATTCCCTTCAGGATGTGTTCCAGTGGAAATATGTTCTATATCAGTCACAGGTGTGTCCTTTCCAATACCAATGTTTTGAACGATTCACGCAACAAGGCTATTTTTGATGTTGGTGGCAGAAATAAGGCGTGGTATTCTAATTTGTTTTATCTTTAAAGGCTTAGTCACATGTATAAGGATTGTTTTTAATGCTAGTAACATTTGCCCCGGCATGTTAAACCCTCTGGTTGAGCTTACCAGAGGGAAATACCTGCGTGGTGACTCCTGGACAGTAGGGGAGTTCCCATGAATCACAAGTGTGGTTTTTGTGATTTCCTGGTAGATGACCTCGCATTGGTATTTACCTTCAATTCCCAGCACTTCTCACACACAGTTTTGAAAAGGTCCCTTACTGAGCCGTTTGAATCAACATTGTTTCCCTGTCAATGCAAACAGTTTAATGTGATGATGTTGAATATTGATTCGGTAAAATAAAACTATTTTTTGAAGAAAATGTTGACATTGAGGCTTTTGGCGCTGTTTCAATGATGGGAGCTCAATCAAATGTAACCCATAACAAGACTGCATTGACATCTGTGCCTCGTGGGTGTCTTTTTGAAGCAAGCCCGTAAAGCCTGTCTGTCAAGGGGCCTCAGTTTGATCTGCCCTTCCTGTATGCAGAAAGGCTGCTTGCTTTTGGTGCAGTAGGATTAACTGTTCAGCGGGCGGCCTTGTATGCCAAGAGGTTGAGTGTACAATTCATTTAACCTCGCTTTCACACTCAAACGTGTGAATACAAAAGGAGTGATGCTCCCTTCTTGGCTGTCTTTGAATCGTCTTAACCAGCCATTTATTTACTCAGATTGCATGCCATGATTAATTAACCGGCTTCTAAGTAACTTTCATGCTCTTGTTGTGTGTCCCTGAACTATTATGCTACTGTTTTCAGGCTGTTCCTGATAAAATGATGACCAAATAAAGTCATGTCCAACCCAGCCCCTCCCTTACATTCACATGACCAGAGAAGTAAGGCAGTTTGGTCTTTGATTGAACCCCAGACAGTTCCCCTTTGGTGATGTCATGGGTATAATGTCACTTGACTGCCCAGGAACATCTGACGGTATTAGAATGGGGAAGTATAACACATCTCTTGCCCAAATGCTTTGTTTAATGTGCAGTAAAATGTAAATTCCATTAAGTCCACTGTGCCAAAAAGTGACTCTGTGGGGAAATACAAGGTCTAGCAGCAGAATGTGGAGGCTATAGAATGTGCTCATGTTTTCATGCCACTGCATTTTGATTTGTGGACTGAATTGTTTTTCCAGCATACAGGGACCTGCGCCATGTTAGACTCTTGTCAATTTAAATTAGATTTTGAACAAGAAAGTGTGTGCGTAGTTAAAATGGGATGGGCCTTTTTTACGTGAATATTCAATTAATTGAAGCACTGTTTGGGAGGACTCACAGGTGTTTTAAGTTAATGCTGCTTCTGATGACATGTCACGCTCATGAATTAGTCCATTTATCTGTTTTAGAAACCTTAGAGACAACTAAGTCGATGTGACTGCTACGTTAAAGTAAAAAGTAATTCATATGAAACTAAGCTTTCAAAACATGTTAATTTGAGTACAAGCCTCTATGGCCTCTCCTTGTTTATATCAGGGATGTTCCTACCTGATTCATCAATTACCTTTACTACATACCCACCTAGCCATGATATCCCGATGTTCTCGGTCACTCCTAACAACCCTTGTTGGGTTTCTGGTCAGCAGCTATTGCATGGGGCCGGGCAGCCAAGGGGGAGACTGGTGGAGGAGGGGAGGTGAAAGACACCCTTTGCAAACATAGGATATATCACTGGAAACCTACCAGTACATTAACAGCATTTTTGTACCTTTCAAAGATCGTATGCCATTTCTGAGCTGGTTTACACCCCCCGCCCTCTGCTCAACTAACCACTGTCTGTATATGGTCTTGAATATTATGCACACATGGAAAATGAAGGCTATGTATACTTTTGGTAATTAGTGTAGAATATATTGCTACCTTATCTGGTAGATAGAAAATAACGTATTTACCATAAAAGGACATCTAGTTTTGGCTAAACACAAAATACTGGTAGCTTTGCAATACTGTCCCTGATCATTAAGGAGTTTTACAGCAAATTCCCTTGACCATGTAACATGTGGAGCATCTGTTTAACTCTTCACACCCTACTCCTCCCCCTCACCACAGCCTTCTACCTGACCCCCCACCAATCCCCCATTTGCCTTATTGGTGACGCGCAAAAGGGGCCTCTTTATCTGTTGGAGAGTTTTAAGCTATGATTGTTTTATTTAAATCAGATGAATGAGACTTGCTGGGTTTGCATTGGATACAAAAAGAAGAATATAAATTGGACACCTTAGAAGAGAAAGTGAGCATCTGACAGATACCCTCTGTGGCTACTATGGTCTTAGGATGAGGTCTCACACAGTTTATTTTGGCATTGAATGACCACTGATGTAGGAAGTCTAGTACTATAAGTTCTTCCAGCTGCATGAGCAGAATCTGGAAAAAGACATGTAATTGGGAAGCAGCTAAAAATATCTCACCCTGGCGCTGAAACAATCCTTCTATAACCAGCAACAACACTTGTCGAAGTAGAATTCTTTGTTAGTTGACAGTTTAGCAACGTTGTTAGTAGGTTTGTATGGCTTCCAAGTCAGGGTCTTGCCAACCGCTCTGTGCTTTGATATTAAAATCGCTGCAAGAGTTTGTCATTTGGAAATGTACTCAAATATAAGTGAATGTTTTGGTCTCCTACATTTTTATAAACTTTCCATTTAACACAATTATTTTGTTTCTGAACATGAACATTTAAATACTGCAAAATTGGTACTCGTTTCAGGCTGTATATATTTGAAAGCAGTAAAAACTTTTGGAAATAATGTAATTAAAGTAAATTGAAATACATTTGGAGAAAATGTAAGTACATGTTTTTCAACCCCCAGGTGCTGTTTGCTGTACCATACTTCCAAACAAACTGGCAATTAAAATATTTTTGGGGGGTGGGGGTTGGATTCAAAGGGTGATGGAGGATTTAAACATGAAGTCAGTGCTTGCATGGGAAGATTATTGTTCTCTATGTGTGATTTTAAAACAGGTTTTTAAATCACACATTGGGAACCAGTGTTGCTAAAATCCTCAGAAAGATAAGCTTTGAATGGGAGACTCTTTTAGTCCTACACATACATTCCTTCATCAGGTATTATGCCCAAGTAGGGAAGTTTAGGAAGTTTCTAGAAAACTGCCTCCTGCCGTCACCAACCACCGTCTCGGATTGCGTTTATTTGAATTGGATTGTGAAAACCTCAGGGCGACCTGTCAGAACTCACTTAAGAGCAAATCAATAGCCATCAACGAAATCTTAACTGGACATGGACTCCTGGGCTGGCAGTGAGGGAAAATGCACCTAATTCTTCCTAGAGAGAACCAAAAGTGGTGATTATCTCAGTCTAAGACGTCAATCAACGGCTTAGCCTGCTATGAGCTGTTCACCAAGCGAGTGGGATTAATGAGAGCCTCCCGCGGCACACTGATCCTAATGAGACGGGCAGTTAACTGTATTGTCCTCTGTGTGGTCCGTGTCGTGTGGTCACAGTCTCAGCTGGCTGGTGAAGCAGGCTTTCCTTGCCTCAAAACTGGATATCAGTTGAAAGCTTTTTACTTGGGTGGATCTTCCAGGCAGTGCCCCTTCATCCGCGCTTTTACCATTTCAGCTTGATACAGGCCAAGTTATTGAAACGTCTTGAGGTTGCAGTCATCGCTGGGGTGGGAGGTCAGAGGCAGAACAAAGCTTGATAATGTGTAACTATAGCTCGATTGCAAAGATTGTTGTGACAACAGTTTAGCTAACATTAACATTGTACATGAAAATACACTTTGATTCACACTAGCCACTTTTGCTGCGCCATGAGGGATCAACACTTCGGTCCACAACGCCTTTGCCAGACCCCTTGCCTGGAAAGCATATAAACTCACAGACAAATGTTGTTTGCCTGTTAACTAGTAGATCCAGGTTATTTCAAAGCACTGGCTATAACACTGGTTTAGATTTTTGTGTTTTTTCGTAGTAAAACAGCACAGTTGTTCCTTCTTTCCGATCCAACTTGTGACTGATTTAAGTTTTCAAGTGACTTATTTTTAAATTAGGGATGTAGAGAATACTTGGAAATTAGCTCTCCAGTAACAGGGTTGGGAGCCCTGCTCTGGAGGAACTCCTGTTGCTAGTGACATTGTTTGACATTGTAATCAGGAAATCATGTTATTCTTGTCTTGACTTTTTTTTACGTCAGTCATTAAATGAACAACGGTCACAAATCGTATAGTATCATCAATGTTGAGCCCATTCAAACATATAATGTACTGACATACTGTTGTTTTAATGCCCTTCATGGAAATCTTGAAATATCTTGACTTACCACACTTTAAAGGTTTTCCTTTGTCTAGTATGGAAGACAACCAGGGGCCTGTTTTTTATCTGAGTGATCATCACTGCTATATTAGTCCCCGTAACTTGCTTTTCCGCTGTGCCTTGAGGAGAGCTTTGGTGTGGTCAACAAAACCAGTGTTGTGTGAGAGTGTGTGTGTGTGTGTGTGTGTGAGGGGGAGACAGGCACAGCAGCACTGTGTGGTTAGTGTGTACACAGAAACACACATCACAGGCTGGCTTCAGTGCAAGCCGGTTAATCTTGAACAAGGGAAGTGGAGCGTAGACACTCCATTTACAGTCTCTGTTTAGAGAGACTGATTGCCCCCAACATGTGTGCAAAGAAAGGCCAGAACCCAAGTCTCCTACACATTGTTCGTTCTTTTTAATTGCTATCTCCCTATGCCTCATCAATGTACAGATTCACCAACTCTGGGATCTCCCACCTGAATCAAAATGTTCTGTTGACTTAGGTACTGTCCCCACCTAACAATCTGCTCAATTCATTCGTGTAGAGGCAATCTGGGCCAAATAATTCCCGATTTTTTTTTGTTTTGTTTTAAAACCAAACAACATGATATAATTTGAGCAGCAAGGATGGACAGATATCAGTAACTACACTGTTATAATTTATAACGATTTACTTCCTGTAAAAGACAAATGTTGCTTTTTGAGACGATGACATTCTACTAAAGTTGAAACAAAACACAAAAAAGAACAAAGCTGCTTCATTCTCCTTTGACAAAAGTGCCCAACTGTCTTTAAGACATGATGAATCTGCTGGAATTTAATCTTTCCTGAGTGGTTTGAACATGCTACATAATGCTATTGAAACGGGGTCAAGTGTTACTGTTCACCCCGATTTAGTGCTAGCCTCCCTTGTGTCCTCTTTGCCTGTTTTTAATAGGGCAGTATAAATCAAGTATGGGATGCGCCTGTTGTTGTAGTGACATTGCATCGCTATAAATATATGTACCCAATTAATTTAGGTGGTTAGGTATGAGGTACCAAGGGGAGGGTAAGGTGGGCTTGGGGGGGGTGTTTTGGGGCTACATTTTATACTTTGGTGTGGAGACAGATGAGCTGGATGAGGACCTCCCCAGTGGCAGCTGGCTTTAAATATTCCTAACCTAGGGGATCCTGAGATTCAATTAGATTTGAGCTTATTGTTGTCTAGCTAACCTTGAGCAACCTGGGCCCTGCATTCAGTGAAAACCAGTGGAAGTTTCAGGGCCATTCAATACTGACATATTATTCTAGGCAAGGCAGAGTATGGCAAGGAATAACACTGTTTTATTATATATATTATAATATTATATATATTAGAACACAAAACAGAGACTAGTTATCAAACCAGTCTCTGTACTGCAATGTGAAGGTAGAAGACAGACCCTTTTCATTAATTAAATTAGTAGCAGCTCACTAGTTCTGGTGTGCAGCTCACAAGTTCTGGTGTGCAGCTCACTGGTTCTGGTGTGCAGCTCACTAGTTCTGGTGTGCAGCTCACTAGTTCTGGTGTGCAGCTCACTAGTTCTGGTGTGCAGCTCACTAGTTCTGGTGTGCAGCTCACTAGTTCTGGTGTGCAGCTCACTAGTTCTGGTGTGCAGGGCCGGTTGCGGTGCTGTGTTCTCTCAGTATGGCCTAGCACATAATTTGTAGGCACAAACGGAAAGTGAACATAAACTATCAACCTTAGAGGATAAGACTTCTGCTTAGGGGCTAAATAATCAGTTTTCAACCAACCCAATATAAATCCTAGTCCTAGTAGCAATCTAATAACCTAACATTGAAACTAATGAGGCTTTTGTGTTCTTGTGATGGCCACTTAAAAGCCATATAAGATATCATTATTAAAAAACTGTACATTGAGCTGTCTAATGATAGTTGAAATACAAAATACAGTATACACCCCTAGACAGAAAGCTTAGACTTTTCTCACCTTAATATTGACAACTACTCACTTGTAATTGTTTTTGGTTCCACGGTTGTATTTTAAAATATTAAATAATCATAAGTGACATACATGGGGGGAGAAACAGTGTGAGAGGCTTGATCATTACAGCAGCAACCTCTAGCAAAAGAAAATATGTTTTTGTTACAGGAATCATAATGCGTTTTCTCTCTTTGATAGAAAAAGCGTGGTTTTATCTGTCCAAGAATTGAGTAGCAAGTTTTTCCCCAAATCTTATCAAGCAGAAAATCCATCTTTGCCATCATTTTGTTTGATTGCACTCTTCACACAGGCCCAACATTTATTTATTTACCAGCCTTTACAAGGGGTCAAGTACAAAAGGTAATGCGTACAAAAAGGTATCCAGCATTCCAGAGTAAAGCTACATTTTCTTCTGCAAAACTACTAAGGGCTGAAAGAAAGTGGACAGAGAATATTTTCCCCCCAAAGCGATGGTCGTCCATTGACTTCATTTGCCTCTCATCCTAACACCCTTGGCTTTGGAGGTCCCTCCAGAATCTCATCATTGATCAGCCTTTGTGTCCTGAAAAGATGCTTTAATCTTTCAGCCTAACTGGGTGAGTGAGGATGAACACGTCAATGTGTGTGGTTACCATTTGGGGTGTGTGTCTTCGATAGTCTCCCTTTCGGTGATGATTCATAGTTCCTTCCTAAGTGTATTTCGGCAAACATAAGCTGTGTCCTTGACTAGTAGCCTGGTGCACTGAGCGGAAGGGCAGACCCAATCGCATGTAGAGTCATAGCCTGGCATACATGGAAGTACATGTTGAAAGCCAGGAGGAGATAATGCCCCCTCCTTGGGCTATTTTTAACCTCTGCGTTGACGGGAACCACTTCTTTTGGCCTTATTTGGGATATTGGTCTACTGGACATCGTCAGTGGATAAGCCGAAATGACGCCAAGCTTTTGGAGGAGGTCCTCATGGCGTAGGTATTTAAAACAGATATGTTTTGCTCACAGGAAAGGTGTGTTATCCAGAATGATGCTTGCAAATCTATAGGTTTTTTCCTTGCACACTCAAAACCTTCAAAAGAAGACTGCACAGCCAAAGGATTTTTCAAAGTTTGTTTACCGGAGATAACGGCACTGCATTCAGGGGTGAATATATCCCTCACCTGCTCGCGAGAGACAAAATACCTTTTGTTCCAGTGAGCCCACACACGGCTCTTATGAGGGCAGACATTAGATAATGAAAGTTACCACCACGGTAACCGAGTTCTTTCTGCTGCAGACCACGTACAAAGGCCCTTGAAACGTGAGGTAAAAGAAAAGACCCCCCATGCAGTCTTTATTTTGAAATTTGAGCCAAACGCTTTATAGTGAAGGTGGCAATTTTCTCTGGCCTATATTAGCCTCTTTCCCAGACACATATAGTGGCTAATGGAGCCAGCTGGAGGCTATCCAGGATGTGGGGCAAACAGAACATAACTGGAGTTTATTATCTTGTCTCTGAAAAGTGAATGACAGTAAATGGTGTGTGCCGGTGGCATGTGGCTTGAGTCTCTCTTCACTCCTCTCGTTCCAATTTTGCTGTGTTGATGCCACCAGCTCTCTCAAAAGGCTTGATCTTCATGTGGACAAAAACAGAGCCCCCAAGGCCTTTCCAGAAGAATCCATAGCCTACTGCCCATTGCTGTTTTGTTTGAGTCCAATGCTCAGTCTAGGCCTAACTCTAAAATAAATGGGATGTTTCTGAGTTATCTGTGTCAGTTGATATTGCCTTGGATAATGCATGGACTCGCATACATCTCTGTCCAAAAAAACACTGACTTCATCGTGGCGGAAAGCTCCTGGGGTCTATGTAATGGCTTTTGTCTATTTAATTCCCTGTAATGATGTCACGTGTGTACAGTCAAGCTCGTGGGAACAAATTCCGATGGTGTTTACAGTTAATCGTTATCATTGGACCCAAGCGTGTTGACGTGTGTAGGAGCAGAACCAGAATGTCTGCATTATGTTCCAGTTAGTAACACCTTTGGGTGTGGCTTGGTAGCTTCATGGGTGATGCAAATGTATCCATGGCCCAGGGAGATTTGCATTTCTAGCTTATCAGATGAGCGACAATGCTTTTGGCTGGACGAGCAGTGTAGAAAAACACTGAATATGTTAGCGCTGATATTGATGCCTAGGTGAAAAGCTTGCAGTGATCGTCAACTCTCCAGAATCGACATGGAATTGTTTCAAGGAGACAATTTTACAATTGGATATTCATCTTTTTTTTCCCCCTTTGGTCCTGCAATTTGACAATTCAAATGTTCAAAATTCTTCAAACTCTTTCACGTGTTGCGGATACGATTTTCAAGAATTGCATTCAATATTCATAAAGATTTAAGTGACTTTAACCTCACTGTGGCTCTACTGAAGATGTGGCCATCTGTTTCAGCTTTATTGTCCTGCTGAAAGGTGAATTCCTCTCAGCCAGCGCTTAACTCCAGCTCATTCTTTTTCTTTTTGGTTTGAAACAAATCCGGTTTTTACAGATTTTAAGTACATCCACCACCATGCTTGAAATTAAGACGGCTGTTAGATTTACCAAAACACATAAAGCTTTGAATTAAAAGGTATTATAACATATTTTCCTATTTCTATTTTACAAAAAGAATGCATGGTTGCATACAAGGAAAATCCACAGGGGACAAATTGGGCCTCCGGCACTTTTTGCATGTTGTTTGCAACACCCTATGGTACCGGGTGCCCTACATGGGACATACTGTTCTTAAACTGACATTGTATGGGTAGAATGTGAATTGAAATGGGACCGTTTTGGAATCTCTTAAATGGTATTTATCAACCCCTTCTTTTGTTTTATCAAAGTTGCTGAACATAATCTCAGCACCCTTACCCCCCCCGGGTGGTTTAATACATCATCCACATGATAATTATTAACTTAACAATGCTTAAAAGGACATGCAGTGGTATTTTTAATTCCTGACCATTTACCAATCCCTGCCTTTCATCCGACCATTTTTAAATCTCCCTGCTCTTTGTATTCATATCAGTGCTTGAAATGGCAAACTTGATGTTTTTGAGCACAATGCCAGTGTTATTTCGAAAAAAAAGTTAGTTTTCTCTTGCAAATTTGCTGTGGATAAAAAACTAGTGTCATTGGGTGAAAATCGAAACGATTTACTTTTACTTTCCAAGGTATTGTGATGGTACCCTTTTCAGTCTTTAGTCTAAACACAAATGCATTATTCTTTGAATTTGTATGATGGAAATTGGATTGACAATAGTCAATATTCCCTTTGTGGGTGTTTCTGTGTATCTTTGCTTTGACGCTTGCCTTTTGTCTCAGTTGAATATATTTCTGCTTTCAATATCCCAATAAGTGTTTGGATACAGATGTTTTCAGTAAATATTGTACATTCCAGGCTGAGAAAAAGCTCTTTAGCCTTTATGACTGGGCAGGACCAGAGGCATCTGTTAACATCCCTTGTATTGCTTTGCCACAGGCTGTTTTGCATTGCTTGACATGATTAAAACAACAAAAAAAGATTCCAGTTTATCCTTTCATTTGGTTCAGGCAACACAGGGGATTTTTTTTTTCTCTTTTAAATGAAATTTCAAACGAATGGGAAATCCAGAGCGACGCCAAAAGGTAGACCCAGCCCCGAGCAGTGTTTAAAGTGAAGTTTGTGTTTTTTTTCTTTTTTTATCATAGAGTTTTATCATACTCTTTCACTTCACAAACATGGCTACATGGTTGAAAGCTTTAAAGGGAATTGGTTTGGATCAGTCGTTAGTGTCCCACATAAATGTGTTGATAGATTTGTCAGACAGCTGTTTTGCAGACATTTTCATTGAATATCATTATACTGAAAACTAGAAAGTATGTGACTCCTTATTTAGTTTGCCAACTTTTTATATATCTCATCTCAAAAGCCTTAACCACGGTGCAGACAAAGTGTGGTAACCTAAAAGGAACATTATCTGCCGTTATATGGCATGGGTTAGGTGTAACGTTACAGGTCAGTGGATGATAGATGTGTTGTTGTGTGTTTTGATGTTATTTGTGTATAATCCTTTGTGTGGGGAGGTATGGAGTGAGAGATGGAGGAACGACTACAGATTTAATGGAAACCGTTGCCAACTACTGCAGGCAGAAGGCTTTTTTTCTTTTGTTCACTCAGAATAGCCTACTCATAGTGTTGGGAGTTTGGTAAGAACCCAGTTGCAAACCAGCCTGCGCTCAAATCCATACTGCCCTTCAACGAGTAGTTACAACAAGGGGTTATCTGACTGACATTGAGCCAAGTAACTGTGGGTTCTAAGTGGGATCAAAAAGATGTTTTGCCCACATGAAACAACCAAGCCACATCAGAGGGGTTCAATGTTTAGGATCCGTTGCTGATGATCGGTAGAGGTTTCATAGATGACAAGAATCATGTGCTCATCCTGGAGCGAGGGTGTTTAACACTTAAGATGGGAGCATTGCAGCAATTGTAACCCTTGGGATCACCTGGCGCTCGTCATAGGGCTTGTCGGGCTTCATTTCCCAAGACATCAGAGAAGACGTAGAAGATGTGGTTGTGTAAACTCGCAGATATCAATTACTTGAGAGGCCACCTTCCAAGGTAGTGTGGACATTTTTGATAGAGCACCTCAGGAGGTTTGTAAGTGTAAAGACAATTGTGTTGGAACTGTATGAAGTTTCGGATCAGTGTGCATACGTTTTCCTTCTATTAATGCGCACAATCTTGCGTAGTGTCGAACAAAGCAGTGTAAATTCTAAATCTATGGAAATTATTATCCAAACTATAACAAGTCTGGCAAGTGTTTTATTCTCTCTCATAAATTACTCCTTACTTTTGATCACTAACTCACTTCATACTGTGTTTTGTTGGCTTGGGCTTAGCCTTCAGACATTTGCCTTGCTCAATCGCTAGACCTAAACTGGATGCCAGGTTCAATCAGAAAAGTGAAGAAGAAACTTTTTTTTAAATGAGTGAGGACTTTATATTTGCTGCATGTGCACCAAACCTAACTGAGCACATAGCATTCACTACGGAGAACGGCCAGTGTAAATGTTATCATAGCTAATCGGGAGAGGTGCTAATTGCTGTAGGGCCCTTTACCCTTTGAGGGCCAGAGGGCCTGCTGTTTAAATAAGCCCCTGATTAAAACATTGCAATAAAAAAAAAACGGTACCCCTGATTTATAAGTAATGGTTTATAAACATAACTTGAATGTAATGTTTTTGGTTTATTTGTTCAGTTTATTTGTCATAAAAGATAGCTCTCTGGATTAGTCAGATATGTTTAAGAATTTAGAAATACAATCTGTATGTCAGATTGTATGGCTCTTTGATGTCTGAGGCATATCAGGATTCAGGGTTCTGTCAAGATTGTCAAATTGGTTCCTTGACTCAAACGACGTAGAAAGGTTTCCACATTTTGAATTCTTTTGAAGCAGCTCATTTCAAAACAAAGGTCAAAAGTGTAATCTCCCAACTCCCAAGAAAATAGTAGAAGAATTACAAACAAATACCATTCTCAAAGTTAAACCCACCCTGTTGTGTAACAGTAAATTCACTCAATCGTTCAATAAAAACTGTGTTTTCATGTTTGAGTGAACGCTCAGCTGTCAGAACAGTGAAACGTTGTTAGATGTTTGCTGTGTGTAACCGTAGTGAAGAATCACTTAACCCTCTCTTTGGCCCTGGAACGCAAAGGCACAAACTTCATCCCCAGCACCATCCCCCGTCTCCTTCCGGTCGCAATTGCTCTTTCACACTTATGTATTACGGCCTAGGTTGCCAGGGAACAGAGTCAGCTGACTTGGTCAGCTTGGCCCAACCCTCATTCCTGCTTGCGCTACAGTTGTTACCAAGAGGACAGGTTGAGTAAGATCTCTGTAAACCCCTAACTCCAAAAAACAGGATTTTGCTGGCTGCATGGCCAAGTCTTCACTGGAATTCCCTTCCTTCTGTATTTCAGTACGTCACTGACCATAAAACCACTACTGTATTCACTGTTCAATACATCGGAAATCATTGGACCTCCCATCACACTAAAACTATATTTGAATAGGAGAAGAGGGGCTCCCCAGAATGCCGTGTCTCTCTGCTTTAATCCAACTGATATGAGTGAGAGCACATAGCAAAGATCAACATCTTCTCATGGTTTAAATATGAGGCTTGTCAGGCAGGGCGCACAGCTTTGCCTGCCGGCCCAGAATTCAAAGGGGGCGTGAAACCTTCAGAAATGTTTCCTGTGGCTACCCACTTTTTCCCCGCTTTCCTGTTGCTGTTTTAATATGTACTGTATGTGCCCACGTCCATGTAGAAGCACGGGTGAATGATTTGGGATGACGGTGATACCAATTACTTGTTGTATCATTTTCACGGGAAATTACGTTGTGGTTACAATGTAAGAATCACAATGCAAAATATATTTTTTGTTTGCATTTTGTTCTTCAAGTATCTCATTCTTTTGGAAGTCAAGAATGTTTTTTTGAATTTTGAAGCCAACGTATTGCAAATGGTTTTAGACTACAATCAAATTCAGATGCCCTGAATTCAGCTTACAGCATGATGTTTTTCCAACTCTCTATGATTATTAAAATTACACTACTTTGAATTCCTTGATTTTTACGCCGTTGGACATACTTGGCCAACATCATAAATACATAATGTTGACTCCCGGTCGTCTGTGCAGGAGACCTTACATCTGCAAGACATGGAAAACCATAGCAGTGGGCCCTACTTAAACCACAAGCTGGTTATGGCCTCATTATGAGCATGTTAAAAATGCACCAAAGTCAGAAAAACACTTTACTCATTCATTCCTCCCGGTTAATTATTCAAGAAATTTGAGGAATCGTTGCTGTGTAATACTCACAGTGAGATAAGGCCTGTCTGTGTCCTGTCTCAGGAAATTTCTGTTCTGAAATAAGCTAAATGAGCTTTATTGCAGGCTCTATGTAGGTACATTCACCCTATTTTTGTTTGTTTGTTTTCAAGCTGTTCTTGTTTAAGTTGTTACATTTTTGGGTTGCCAGTCACACTGAAGAGCCATTTATGTGCCGTCACTTTAGGATCTTTCCGGTAGTTGCTTGGTTACACTGTCTTACGGCATGAGTTAACATGTTACCCAGACAGAAAAATACCTGTACCACTACATTCTTTTCTACCTTAGTCATGTAATCCTATTCTGGCGCTCATTTGGAATGCAACTGGTCGATCTCCTTTTAACTGTTCCTGAGGAAATATTTGTTAGAATGCCAGTACCACTGCCAAAAGTGTCTGACAATGTTCTTAAATGCCATGGGGTGAATTAGAGGTGCCTTTCGCCTATTTTAATCACTCTTCGAGCCTTGGCAGCCATTTACACCGCTTTTGACAATGTGACCTCATCAGGGAGAGCTTGGATGCCGCCAAAGTCCCGCGTTAATGCCCCAATCTCGGTTCACGCACACTTTGGTTCAGTCCCGACCACGGTATAATAAAGTGGAGGGAACATTTTGCTCCACACAAGATTCCACTGAATCAATTTAGCGGAATCTGAAATGGCAGCTCAATATGAGAGATAGCACAGTGTAAAATAAACTTGTGTGGCATTTCGTATTGAGTAATGGATGTACCATGAGCCATTATGAAATCATTCCTTTTTCCATTTTTGCTGTTGCCCAAGGCGAGTGGTGAAATTATACATACTGTATTTTGCACATAATAAACTAAATGTCTGATTTCTCGATACATACCCATTCATTTAATTCATAAGTAGGGGGTTGCATGGTCTTTGGTGCTGTTTAACATTTTACCAGTGCATTAACTCTTGTTGGTTTTCTTCTTTTTGCATTGGAGTTTTGAATGTCCTCTGCTGCATTAATTGTTGTGGTCTCAGCACAACGCTAATTCATTGTTTTCATACATGCTTAAGTTCCCTGTGGAACTGTGGTTTCCCTAATTATTTAATTTGAATCCTAGAGGAGTGTTTTTTTATTTTTCATTGTAAGCCATTCATTCTGCAAGTTATTAAAACCTGGTTCACCAGATTGCGTGCCATTAACTAGCAGGTAGATTAGAAAGCTGACAGTACTCTGTGTCGCTGGGCTTGGTGTTGAGAGACACCTAAGGTGGGATGTCATGTGCATGCATCATGTGCATGTCATTGCAAAGTGGTGACCTGGCTGTGCCTTTCTCCATTCACTTATTTCCATGCTTGTTTGCTTAAAATGTGTCTGGCAGAGGCAATACATCAGGTTAAAAAGGATGCAGTGTACCAGGGTGTGTATGTGCTGGTTTTTGTGTGCGTGGGTGCCATTTGTCATAACATATTGGAAATCCAAATACGCTTTCGGCTGGGGCTAGAGTTGCTTTGTTTGGCTGGCTTCGATGTGCTTGTTTTTCCTAATGCTGTCAGTTGGATTTCCGGGCCTCATTCTTCTGCAACCGACCGCCCCTTGATATAAAGACAGCTTGTCCGAAGGATGTGTAAAAAGGCATTTTAACTCTGCATCCTACAAAAAGTATTTTATTGTTATGTTTGTAATTTCTGTGTTTAATTGGCAATAATCATCGTTTTTCAGATAAATGGAACCTATCCAATTGTGGATGGATAACGAACCATCTACATACCAGTTTGATCTGTCCATCAGCGAGTGAAGGGGACTTGTTCTGGGACACAGATTAGGGGTCTTTTTGACTTTAATTCAAGCCTAGACTTCCTTTTGCCTGTCAATTCTGCCTTGTCTAGGAACTGAACTACACAAATGATGTAATCAGACAGCACTGCTGTCTATGCCATAGCCACTGGTTAACCACCTACCTCTAGCCAACGTAGAAAGATGAGAGCGAGATACCAAGGAAATGAGATTAGAGGAACACACAAAACATGACCTCAATGTCTGGCTAGTGGCTGTCTGCCAGCTAATGCAACAAAGATGAATTGACAGATGACTGATGGGCAAATGAAATAATAAAGACACCAAATAAATGAATGAACAACTTTTGTAACTAAGGTAATCTCTGTAATATATGTATCAATTACAAAGCACTGCTGGAACGGGCGCGACCAACCCCCACACATCATTTCTTATTACTTCCGGAAAGAATGGAACAGTGTGGAGTGGTGATTTAGTGGTATCACTCCTAACTCCATATTCATCTCCCTGCTGGGGACCAAGGCTCGATAACCTTCATCACTTTTTCTCTTCTTCATTTGTCTACCTACGTCTCCCAATGTCAATAAAAGCTTGGGAGATAACGATTAGGACGGCTTGTGTCCACTCCTTTAACGTGAATATATAGTATCTTCAATCTAAAATGTAAATTATTTAAAAAGAAATCTGATGGGAACCAAACCAACCTAAAAAACACACACTACTTGCTCAGTACTACTTTCATGCCCCATTTAATCACATTTGGCCTTTTTGAAAAGCCTGCGGTCCAGGCATTTCTCAGATAGGGTGACCAATTCTCCCTTGAGCGTCTTAACTTGCTACTTAGAAGGTTGGGGATTGTGTGGCCAACCACTCAAGTTGGACCAGTGTGACGTCTTGGAGGTCCAATTTTATCTGAAAGTGTTTGGCAGTCTGTGTAATCTAGACTTTAATGTTGCAATCAGTTCTTTTATAAGAGAAATTCTGCCAGGATCTCGGCCTTCAAAGATGCTAGGAGGGTTTCTCTGCTGGCCTTGGTTTGTGGTGCTGCGGATGGAGGATCTCACCGCCAAGGTCCAGGTTGCAAGGAGGGTGCATGTTTTATTTTTTCCCCGTTTTCCATGTTCCTGTGCAACTTAGTGTTCTGCCCATGAACGTATCCTTAGTTGCTCTGGTATTCCGACGAACATAATTATTCAGGTTTTGAATCAATTCGTTTATTTTTTGGGGGAGTTTCGTTTTAAAGAAAATCGATTTCTTAATTATGTTTTATGGAGTCACTCTGGGATATAACCCACCTCTCCTCAATTAACATCACCCTTGTCTTCAGCAAGTCAATCATAGAAAACCACGGGCGTACACCTTTTAATTTGCAATTCCTAACCAATTGAACCAAAATTTGTTTAGGGGGGACACGGAGCGTTGTTGTAACAGCGTGGGAAGCGTAAACATTTCTCTTCTGAAATGCAGAGGCGTTGTTATTTTTACACCCTATTATCTGTGACCTAATCCTTAGTTACACCAAACTGACATGGTCTTGTTATTGTGGGGAGAGACTGCAATCAGTTTGATGACACGAATGAATGAAGAACTGTGTCTGACATGAGATACGAATGTGATGGATGGTCAACGGGGGATTAATCGTGTGCTGGTGAATGTGTGCTATAGTGCATGTGTGCAGACTTGTTTCCAGAGGATAAACTACCACTTATGAAGGCTTAGATTTTGTCTTGAAATGGCTGCGACAATGGATGAATGCCATTAGTACATTATTTAATCCAGCAGAACTGCCAGGTACTTTACAGGTCAGTTTAGCGGATGCCGTTAAAGCCTGGATTTTAAAAAGTCAAGCTCAATGGACATAATCTCTGTCCACGAAACCGCCTCTATATATGTACTCAAGGCCACTTCAGGATTGACGTTATCTCACCCCAAGCACGTCTTCCCAGCACTGCCTGTCCTTGACTCGCATTGTAAGATTCCAGGAAGTTTAGATCAGCGCAGATCTCCGTGCTCCTCTCTCCTGGTGAGAATGCGTGGTGATGTCTTGAAAAGGACAAGGGGTTGCTTTGACCTGGCTTGTGTGACAGACGGTCGGGGTCCCTTCGGACCCTGTCTCGCTTGCAGGACCCTGCCTGGTGCTCTGTCGCCGGGTCCTAACGTTCACCATTTGTTTGTGGACGGCGTATTGAAAATGACTGGCGAGGAAAAGGGAGGGCGTTTTCCACAGCTGCAAGGGCTGATTTGTATCGGTTTTCGCTTTCACAAGATTTTATTGGAAAGGACACTAATCTGTATCAGTTTTAAGTACTGTATATGTGAGTGCCCTTAGATACCTGGCAACTGAGCAGATATTTGGACTGCCTCAGGAGACTTTAAATAACATTTCCAAATATGTTGAGTCCTCCTGAGTGACGCAGCCAGGATTGCATTTGCATTTGGGACCAATGTGCGACAAAACATTTTAAGGACAAAATACATGTGCTGTCGTGGCTGGTCCTGTGGTAATGCAGTCTGCTCTTAGACCATATATACCACCTAGAGGCAGCGGTTCAATCCACCTTTCCCTGTCTCACTTTCTAAGTTTTACCTCTCCTTCCTGTATTCACATCTACATTTCTTATCATATCTTCCCTCTTCCTTGTGGCTGCCCTGTCAGTCAACAAGATGGGAGCACACAGAGTTTTTCCACGCTGTGTCTGTTTCTCCAAGCATGATCTCAAAAGATCTTTCAGGAAAGAAAACTAAGGTGCCAAATGTGAATTATTTAGTATAAGGGAGCCTGCATGCCAGAACAAATGCAAATGAAGCACTAACGCTAAATGTTAACTAGCTTGCAAAAATTGCTTTCATAGTAATGATCATAATAGTAATTACAATATGTCCATTGGTCTACACCTGGTGGGGCACTCAGTGACATCTTACATTGAAAGTAGACCGGCATCAAATCTGTTGTAGGACCTAAGGTCATAAAATCAAGTAGAGTACATTAGCTAATGCAAAGCAATGAAGTAGCAAATGTTGGCTTTTTTGCTGGTTGTAACCAACTGTTGTTTTATTACCGTGTTTGTGCAATTGCATGATCATATTTTAAAGACTATTCTATATTGTGTTATTGTTAAATTGATTAAATTGCCATGCGGGTGCCCTGGAAAACAGGAGAAAAAACATACCCTTTCATGACTACATGCTTGGTCATACCGAACGACACCAAGAATGGAATTACAACAATCATTTCAACAATTCACTGAAATTGTTTAATCTCATTGAACATTTTGTTAATAAAAAAAATCCCAAAAGGTTTTTGGGGCATTTTATTGTATTTTGTAGATAGAGGAGAGACTGAGGAGAGAATGTGCTGAAAGAGCAGTCGAACCCATGCAGCAGCGGTATATGTTTTCTGGACCGCTTGACCACTCTAGCCACATTTAACCGTTCTCATTTACTGAAAAGACGTGAGGGCATTTAGAATGACCTTGCTCAGGGACCGAACAACCTTACTGACTATGTGCTTAATACACTAGGCTACCTGCCACAGGTCAATTTGCAATATTGTTCGGAGAAATTGCAAGCACAATTTGAGGCACAGAAATAATACAAAAAGATGCCTTCTTCAGGAAATAGTTTTTTACGGGTCCAAAACCTTGAGATATAAAAAATTGTGTTATGAGGTCATTAATATTCATTATTACCATACAGAAAATCTGCCAGATATGTATGCTACCTTCTGCATAGAGCTGGGTGATATGGACGAAAAGTAACATCACACACATTGATTAATTTGACTCTGTGACAAGTAAGACAACCAAATTAAACAAGCAATTTGTTCTGAAACGTTCAGGGAATATATGATGGCTGTTTTGATGTGAAGCACATCCAGAATGGGGAGATTTCAAGTTTCATTTATCTTTATTCTGTGTTATCAGAAATATTGGTTATATTTCTCAGTCAAAGCCTTCTTCACTCCTTGTGCAGCAAGCAAGGGAGAACTGGCACACAAAACGGTAACAGGCCAAACACAAACCGTAGGGCCAAACGATTACATAATCACTGAGATAACTAGCCAAACGTTGTTGCGCAATATGTTTCAAATGTGTCTAACCGCTACTGCAGCGTCTCTCCCTCTACTTTTATGATCAGGCAATCCCTATTTGCCAACTACAAATTAGATACAACCGAACAAATTACTACTCCATTTCTATGGTGCACTTGTGAGTCGCTTTGTTGATGATTTCGGTGCGGCATAGTAAAATAATAAAGGCAGCACTTTTTGAGTGGTTTCCAATGCATTTTTATCACAGACTGTTGGTGAAAAACCATCTCTCTTTAATTGACTCTGGCGTGTTTGACACAAACATACAAATTGCATTAGCATATTTTAATGATATTGGGAGAGCTCCTTTGCGTAGCCCCTGAGACATTCGAGAGTGGGCACTGGAAGATAAACCTACCTCTTATTACCAGAAACGCCAACTCTCTGAACTTTGCCTCAGTCTGTCGGTGTTTTCTCTCAAACAATGTGATTGGCCTGGGGTGGCGAGAGCGAGGCTGGTACCCAGTGCTCTGCTGGAGCGGCTGGCCCTTTTCCCAGGATCCCCAGTCGAACAGCGGGGGCTGGCTGCTATGACAAGGCCTTCACCAGGCTTATCTTTGTCCGTGTGAGCAGATGGCCCATTCCGATGGGCCTCCTTCCTCTGATAAGGTATCATCTATGCAACTCGGTCAAG